>JAQZBX010004257.1:12907-61273 GCA_029593785.1 Cabassous unicinctus | reverse complement strand
TGAATAAAGACCAATCATTCTGGTTTTAATTTGCAGTTTTACAATGACTCACGATGATAAGCATCATTTCAGGTGCTTACTGGCTATTCTATATCTTTAAGAAGTATGTGTTCAAATCTTTTGCCCATTTTAAATTTGAGTTGTTTGTCTTTTTATTTTTGTGTTCTTTATTTATTTAGGATATAAGTCCTTTGTCAGATGAGAGTATTACAGATATTGTCTCCCAATCTGTGGCTTGTTTTTTCATTTTCTTAATAGTGTTTTTTCATGATTTTTTGGGGGGGAGGTTGGTATCAGGGCTGGGGATTAAACCCAGGACCTCGTATGTGGGAAGCTGTTGTTCAACCTCTGAATCACATCAGCTCCCCTGAGTTGGCTTTTTGTTTGTTTGTTTGTTTGCTTGTTGTTTTTCTGTCTCTAGGAAGCACTGGGAATGGAACCTGGGACCTCCCATGTGGGAAGCAGGCACTCAACTGCCTAAGCCACATCCACACCCCTCTTTTCATGAATTTTAATTTTAATGAAGTCCAATTAATCAATTTATTTTTTATGGTTAATGCTTTTAGTGTCCCTTAAGAAATCTTTTCCTATCCCAAAGTCACATAAATATTTTCCTATTTCTTCTCCTAACAACTATAGCATTTCAGCTTTAACTTCAGGTTTATTATGCATCTCAAATTAATTTTGTTTATGGTGTGAGGAAGGGGTCAAGGGTCTTTTCATTTGTTCTTCTTATATCAATACAGTTATTCCAGTGCTATTTGTTAAAAAGACTTTCCTTTCTACGTTGCTTGCCTTAAGATTTTTGTGGAAAATATATTGACCATTTCTGTGTGGGTCTGTTTCTTAACTACAATATGTTCCATTATTCTATTTGTCTATTATTATTCTAGTACCACACTGTATTGATTTTTGATGCTATTGTACATGATATTGATTTTTAAATTACCTTTTCCAATTGTTTGTTGCTTGTTTATAGAACTACAATTAATTTTTTATATGCTGACCTTATAGCCTTGTTTTTCTACATTTACCTATTATTTCTTCTAGTAAGTTATCTGTAGATTCCTTATGATTACCTATATTCAAATCATTTTGTCTGCAAATGGACAGTTTTATGTTTTCTTGCCTAATATTGATACTTTTCTGCATTCAGTTGCAATTGCTGACTTATATTGAATGTTTAACTCAGATTATCCGAGAAAAAGAAATGTTGAGCATTTGGTTATTTCTATAGTTTATCAAGCTAAAAAGGATTTGAAGGGACATGGCTGATTAGAATGTACTGCAGAAACCATCTCCAGAAATCCTTTTCTGAAAGAAAAGTCTGTAAGATTGTGAAATTCTAGAAATATGACTTCTGTTGATGCTACTCTGGACCAGAATCCTAGAGTGACCATGAATGACCCTTTGCTCTGTGGACAGTTTATTAGTCTGATTTCCATTGCTGGGATTTCACTTTAATATAAAACCTTGTTAAACTTCACAGCTTTTTACATCATTAGACTTCACTGTCTTTCTACAGTATTATCAACCTCGTTTAAGACTGAAGAAAATATGGTAAAAATATACTGAAATAAATAATCAGCACTGCAAAAAAATAAAAGATCAGTAAGAGTTTCTATCCTGGGCAACTTCCTCTTTTATCAGATACTATGGACTATCTAAATTAATCCAAATGATGACTCTCCCTCCCAGAAAAAGGAAATTAAAACTCTAAATCATCCCATCATATTTACTGCATGTGTGCTTAGGACAGTAGAGAAGGCTCCTTGGATGCTCTTTCATTATCTTAGGCAAATAAGCATCAGGGGCTTCTGTGTAAATATGCAAATGCACACTCTGAATTGAGGTGTATTGTTTACTCGGTTAATATGTGCTTTGGAGGAGGTATTATTTGCTTATAAAGCTCTGAAATCCCTCTGTAGATATATCATCTTGGGCTGACAGCTTTGAGAGGTGGAAGTTGATGGAGCACTTACTCTAGCAGCCCTGCTTGAAGTGCTGTTGGCCCGGCTGGTAGAGAGAGGGTTGCTGATGGGTGATGCTTCTTTCTATCACCCAGCAATGGCATAACCAGAAATAGCAGACAGCATGTGAAGAGTCAATGATGGAGTATGAAGGATACACAGAATAAAAATTACCCAGAGTATGGCAGGCCTTCTTCCTGAATAATTGAGAACTGGTCGAACAGTTACTTACAAATAGGTACAAATGGGGGATCTTTCCACCAGTGTTGCTTGCAAAAATTGCTCTCCATATTGTGGGGCGAGGGAGTGTGTGAAGGGAAGACCATGCTTACCTTCCCTCTCTGTACTGCTCACAGTTTCTAAAAGGATGGCAGGGAAGAGAGAGCTGTTCTTTTTTTCTGTTGTTGTTGTTGTTGTTTGCTGCATTATGGCCATCTGGCAATTATTAGTACAATTATAGAAAATCACAACTCCCTTTCTCCTGTCTTCCAGAAGTTGGCATGCTGAAATTTGACTTGTATTTGGAAGCCCAGCAGGTGTATTCTGAGTCCTTCCCTATAAATAAATGTGACCTTAGAATACTACTGCATATATTCAGTCCAGAAAGTGATCTTTAGGTAATTAGAAACTTGGCCTTACAGAGTTAAATGTCATCTTGACCTAAATTAGGAGCACTTGATTTTTCTTTTAATGACATGAGACTGTAAATCAAGAGTGCTTGGAGGAAAGCACCATCACACATTGTCTCCTGTGGAGATGTATCTCATGGCTGATGACTCCATTAAGTGAGTGGTGCAAAGATTTCCTTCAGTAGCGAGCTTTCTTTTACTCCTACCTCTAGTGAATGCTCGAGAATGCAGAGGTTATAACAAGGGAGAAGTCTGAATAAAAATTCAGAGGTAGAGAAGAGTGAGCTTACTTTGATGAATTTGCTAAGAAAGGGAATTTTGACTTTGGCACATTTTGTTTTCCTGGCCAATTTGTTTGAGAGGGAGTTACAGAATCAAAATATTTTGAAAAGTGTGACACACCAAGTAAATTCATAAGCTAACTTTCTCTATGAAACAAAGCTCAAAGGAACAAAACACAAAGCAAAGTTTCTGTGTCTGCCGCAAACCCACTCCCTTGAAGTTGTCCTATTGCTTCTATAAGCTAAATTGCAGCATAGCCAATGGGCAGAGAGGAGCAGGTGGGGTCCCACTGTGGATATATTCCATCTGTAGACCATTAGGAGTCTGCTCCAGCAGCTCTGTGTCGTTCCCATTAAACACTAATCAAAAGGCTGGGGCTCATCTTTTTGCAGTGCTCCCTATTTATTTTAATGCACCTGCAAATAAAATGAAATGGGCTTAATGGACTGAGGCTTTGACTGATTCCCATAGCTCTGCTGCATGGTCACTAGTTGCTTCTCCTGGTAATTTACAAGGTTTCCTGCAGTATGATAAAACACAGATGCTCAGGCTGTCATCCAGAGCAATGATTTATTAGCTTTAGTGGTACCACAGACCTCAGGCAGCAGGCACTAAATCAAGAGAATAGATACTGAAATAATATGTTTTCCAATGATGACCCACGGAGACTCTTTAGCTGTTCATGCCCTTTACCCACTGCTGTTGGTTTTGCCATTTCTCCTCATTATTTTAAAGCCCACAGGATTCTCTTCCTGTCTTAATTTCTCACCTGCCAGGATGGTCTCAGCACTGTCTTTATTGCTATAGATTTCCAGTTGATCCCTCACACGACCAAAGAGTTCCGGCTAATGAGGAGGAGGAAGGGAACCTCAGGGGCCTTTGCAGGCCTCAGGGGCACTCAGAATCTCTATTCCAATCTTCACTTTGATACGAACGTCAGACAATGAAAGTTCGTGTTGGCCTTTTCAATAACTGTCCTTTGAGGTTAAATGTGTCTGGACATTCATTTGGAACATTTCATCTACTGAATTTTTCTTCATGGAAATTTGTTACGAAGTCTTGCCTTCCCAGTTTCGTGACAGTGACTATCAATCAAAGTGACTTCTTGTTGATTATCAGAGAGCCCCATGAACAGATTAGAGAAATCTTTAATTACCATTAAATGCCTGCCGAACATGGGCATGGGGAAAAACCACTCAGTCAATCAAGGTGGAAACCTGGTGTGGACTCTGAATTTTAATGAGAGGCTAGATCAGAGATGCAAAGGGAGTCAATATAATAGGCAAGAGAGTGCATCAAGGAAGGAAAATGCTCAAAAGCATAAAATGGAAAAACTCAGGACAGAGCAGAAAATTCAATGATGTAAAAGATTAAGATAATAAAAATGAACGTTAATTCTATACAACAGATAAAGAAATCCAGAATGTTGCTTTTTGCTTGTAGTCAGTTCATAAGCCACAGGCAAGTACCAAATCTTTTTTCATTTTTCGTTCTCCCCCTACCGTCCACAATTCATCTAAATTTTACCCCTTATTGGCCCAAATAGGGAGATCCGAAGTTTGTTCAAAGCTTGGGAGGCAGCGATCATTGCCTTGAGTGCATTGCTGTGGGAGGACAGGTGCGGAGTGGGTACACAAGAGGAAGAGAAGTAGAGAGACACGACAACATTCTCTACTAAGGACCTGGGATTTGCAGACACCAAAGTGAGCTAGCCAATGGCGGTGGTGATGGGGTTGCTTAGGAACTCAGGAGGTTTCTGGACTCCCTCAAAGGCAATGATGGCCCAATTAGTTAAAAGCAAGAAGTGGAAATATCTAAGTTCCCCAGGGGTGCTATTCTAAATGTTCAACAACTGGTGAGGTGTGGCACTGACTCTTCAGAATTGACAGCAGCCCTGGCCCTGGAGCAGGGTCCTGGATGTCTCTGCTGGGCTGGGATTAGGCCCTTGGTGGCTGCATCATGGGCAGGACTGGGGATCCTAGGAGAGGGCTAGGTGGTCAGGGCTATGGGGGGATTTGAGGGGTTTCGGGCAGTGACTTCCCATCAACTGTTAAGAAAAGTTTTCTATATATTGACAACCTCATCAGCTGAACCAGTGGATACTGGGTGATTTCCAGTCCTGTCAAAATCTCTCTATGCTGAATGTTAATTTATAAGACTGCAGATTAACTCTTTTATCTTTTTACTCTTAAATTATGTAACGAAGGAAAGAACTGATGTTTTAAGGCCAAATATATATTTGGTGAGGCAATGATTTTTCTCTTTCTCCTTTCTTTCCCAGCAAAAACCTGTGTGTGCCCTGGCAACAGTGGAAAACGACCCTCTGATATTCCTCTCCAACTCCACAACTAATCTTTCATAACCAACCCATAATTGTTCTGCCTGTGTCGCTACTTTCTGTTAGTTTTTAGACTGAAGATTATTTTTGCTGTTTTATCAGAAATGTCAACTTTTCAAATTCTCTTAAATACTAAAAATTACCATCCTCACTGTGGGTGGGAAGGAATTTGATCAAAAGAGCTAGAAGGAAACTTGAGAAAGTATTTACATGATTGTCTTCTAATGGTGCATTGCACAGACTCGGCACTCAAATACATTGTTTGAATGAATAAATGGATGAATGAATGTAGTGAAATTATACAACCAGTGAATATTTTCTTTATCTATCTAATCTATCTTATCATCATCTCTATTTATCATCTAATCTAATCATCTATCATGTTATTCTTAGTATTATAAAATAATACAAAAAGTTGTAAAAAGTGTAAGCAATAAAGAAAAGTCCTTTTTTCTTTTTCTTGACTGCATGGTTTTCCACTGAATAAAAGAAATGTGATTTATATAACCTGCTTTCTCTGAATTGATATTTGAGTTATTTCTAATTTTCAGTTTTCTAAACAATTCTACAATGTTTATCTTTTTTTAAATGTGGTTAAGTAATTCTATAAGATATATTCTAGAAGGAAATTGAGATGATAAAGAGGATACACATTTAAAATTTTAATACATATTGTCAGGTGACTCAAAAGAGTCATACCAAGCATACTTTTACCAGAAGTTTATGAGAATGCTTGTTTTTCCATATCTTCAACAAATACTGGGTTATACTATTTTTAAAAAATGCCAGTCTGGTAGGTAGATCATACCTAATTATTGGTTAATTTAAATGTTTCCAACTATTCATGTAGTTGAACATCTTTTTATATGTATAGTGGCATTTCTGTTTCTTCCAAACATTTCTATCTTATATCCTATGCCATTTTTCAATTGGGGTACTAGCAGTTTTCTTACTGATTTGTAAGACAGCTTTGATATTAGGAGAATCAAACTTTAGTCTATGATCTATGCTGCATTTTCTCTGTTTGTGTGTGTGTGTGACAAGAAACACTATGCATTTCATTAGTACCATTTTTATTTTCTTTGGCTCCATGTATTATATTGATAAAATGTCAAAGAAAAAGAAAAAATTGTAGAAGGCAAATATTTTGTGCAAAAATACAAAGTTTTAAAAGCTCTTTATTTCTTTTTTTTTTTAGATTTATTTTTTATTTTATTTTTCACCCCCCTCCTTGCCACTTGCACTTGCTTTCTGCTCTCTGTGTCCATTCGCTGTGCATTCTTCTGTGTCTGCTTGTCTTTTCATCTTCTCTTTAGGAGACACCAGGAACTGATCCCAGGACCTTCCAATGTGGAAGAGACACTCAATTGCTCAAACCACCTCAGCTCCCTGGCTTGTTGTGTCTCTTATTGTCTTTTTCTTCTGTGTCTCTTTTTTGTTGTGTCATCTTGTTGCGTCAGCTGTCCACGTGTTGCCAGGTCTCCACGCCGGCCAGCTTGCCTTCACCAGGAGACCCCAGGAACCGAACCTGAAACCACCCCCCTGCCCCATATAGTAGATGGGAACCCAATCACTTGAGCCACATCTGCTTCCCTAAGTATATTTCCTATTATTACTAAGATTTGGCCTATATATCTGTATGTCTGTTTAATTTTCCTACATATGGGAAATTTAGAAATGTAAAATACTGTTTACACTGTATGTGTGTAAGTTCTTCCTATAGCTCAACAATCAATGATAGTATTTTTCCGGATTGGAGCGTTCTATACTTTGGAAGATAAAATTTACATAATTGTATGGTGACTGGCTGATAAAAAGCTATATGATTCAGTCCATGTGCACACTGAAAATCAACATAACACACTACGAAACATTTTAGTTCCCAAGTTCTTGGGATCATGGCGGAGTAATAAACACTGGCAGTCAACTTTTTCAGTGACAGGTTTTCAGTGCTTTTTTCCCAATTTGGTGAGAAGATGATGCAATCAGAAGGGAGTATCCTTTGCCTTTGGGAGCCATCCTTTGGTTTGTTTTTTATTTTGTTAATGTTATATTATGCCACATGCTGTTATATAGAAGTTTATAAAATTCAAAGTGTTAAATTTATAACTTTTTCCTTTATAGTTTTTGTGTTATGTTTAGAAAAGCTATTCTCACTCAAAATGAGAGTGGAATATAACTATGGATACCTTCTAGTTCTCCGTTGTATTCATGATTTTACATTTAAATCTTTGGTCCATCTGGAATTTTTAAATTATATTTAAAGATTTTCAGAGAAAGATAATCTGTGGCCTTTAACTCATTCTAGTCATTAGCCCCTAGAATGCTTAGAAGAAGCTTTCTTAGAAACATGACATTTTAAAGCTTTTACTTTAAAAATAAGGGAATGATCATGAGAGGTTAATAAACATAACAACTTTGAGGTATAAAAGGGACTATACCCCAATTTTCTGATTTCTTGTCTAGCAACCTTTTCCACTGTGTTTTGCTGTCATTTAAAATATTTAAGTAAATCCTTCAAAACAAAACTTGAGTGCCTCCTTCTTGTTTTATGTCTTCAGTGGGAATAGATTTTACTCCTTGCATTTTCATGAAAACCACACCTTTATTCATTTCTATTCAGCCATTTTTTCTCCACATTAAATTAGTGTGTACAGATATTATACACTTGAAGACTGTAAGTGTGAAGAAGAAGAAGAGCAGTGGAAAAAATTTGGAATCTCAGGGAAGTGTTTGCTGAAGACCATCCTTATTCACATCTATGACAATTTAGTTTTGGGAAATACAAATGATCCCTTATGAAGCAGCAGAGAACTGTCTCAAACTAAAAGTTTCAATCATTGATCATTTGAGAAAGAAGCAAATGGACAGTAAAGTATGTTTGCATTCACTAAAGAGTACATTCAATTGCCTAAAAAGAGAAAACTTCAGAATTCAGTGTTAAATGTCTTACATTATTTAGAATCAATATTCAGTTTCTGCTGTTTTTTTTGCATAAAGAAGCACAGATATATCATAAATATGTACGTGCCTATAAATATGTTTACTCACCCACTTTGCCCTCTCCCTTCACTTTCTGTGGAACACTTGGTCCTGCCCTGCCTGTCCAGACTTAGAATATCTGCTTTCCTCTGTTCTGTGATAATTATGTCTTCCTGTTTTTGGTCTGCCTGCTTGATTGGTGACCCCATGTTTGTCTGAATCTCTGGGAGCTGTGAGACTCTGTCTTCTGTTTGTCTGCCTGCCTGATTCTGAAGTCACGGCATTCACCTAACTGTGATGTACAGTCCTTCTGGAATCCTGCCTGCCTTATTGCTAACTCACCGTTTAGCTCATAACTTCTCAACTTTGGTGAATTCCTGGCTCTCTTAGTTTCAGATTTAACCACCCTAACTCTATGCCTTTCTATTACAGCCTACAATCTTAGCATAAATGCCTGTGATTCAAAACTACTTCTTTTTGCTTTTTTTTTAATTTATGGAGATGAGAATATATAACATAATTTCAATTTCACCAGCCTGACTTGGGAGCAAGCCAAACATAAGTTTGATAATTCACAGGAACACTTTCAAGTTGTTTCTTTAGTTAAGCACAGACTTTAGATGTATTAACCAGATTTTTCCTGGTTTCCTTTGTTTAAGATTTTCCATAATTCTTAGATTCTTGGGAGCATTGTCCTTTTTTTTTAATTAAAAAAATAAAAATTAAAAAAAAATTCCTGGAAACCCAGGATGACTGATTTCCTTAGGTAGTATTCCAAGTCCCTGGGAAATTAATCTTGATACTAGGTCAAAACTTAAAAAAAAAAATCAGTCTGATTCATGCCTCAGCTGCTGCTGTGTACATTTTGCCATTCTGACAAAAAAAAGTCTGTTGCTCCAGAGTCTTCTCTGCATCTCTCAGCACTGAGGTGCAACCCCAAATTCTAGTTACATGTCCTGGAATCATCTCAGTTCTTTGCCTTCTGTTCTCCTTACCTCCCTTTTGAACTCATGAGTCCTTCTAGGGCTCTATCTTTTGGTGTAACTTTGGTCATAGCCTTATGACCATTTTCAGACCTCTGGGCTTTCTAACTAATCAAAACCTTTTGCTTCCCACATGCCACATGCTAACATATTCCCATATGTTAGGATGTTACTTAACCTCTCTAAACCTTGTTTTCTTCATCTATAAAGGGGCAAAGGCAATATACAACAACATCAATAATAATAATGCCAGACATATACCCAGCATTCAATAAATGCTAGCTTTTAAAAATTATGTTTGCTATCTCTGTGATTGTTTATTTTATGTATATATATATATTTAATATTTAAAGCAATTTTATTGAAACATATAAACCATGCAATCTGTCTAAAGTGTACATTCAATGGCTTTTGTGTTATGTATTTTTTAAAGAGATGAGCTAAATCTTGATGAGGTTTGTTTGGTTTTAAATAACATGCAGCATACTAAGCTACATACTTTTTCTTATGTCTTTTCATCTAGTTAAATATGCCACTTGAAATGAATTATATGACCTGAAAAGCTATAGAGGAGGGAAATCTTAAAATATAATTTCTATTGAATAAGTTATTGTAAATAGGCATTAATTGTGTCATATCTATTATTGCTAATTTTAAATGTGTAAAATGCCATTGCTATCCTATTTGTTTGTGAATTGAGTTTGCTTTTTGTTTTTCAGGATATAAGGTTTTTATGGGCTCACTCATGACTTTAGTCCCCTCACCCCAATTTCCCTTAAGGTTTAACTTTAAAATCCATAAGAAAGCAAAACATCTCTTACAATCCTGTGAGGCTTATTCCTTCTGTCCCCTGGACTTGTTTTAGGATACTGGCAACCCCCAGGGTGAATTTTCCAGCCCCAGGGGTTTTCAGGGTCATTCAGTGGTCAGTCTATGACTGAGGCAATTTGAGAAGCAAGGTTTAGTCTTGGGGATGGGGGGTAGGGTGGTATGAAAGTGGGGCTTGGAGGAGCAGGGACTGATAAGGGGATCAGGGTATAGCTACTGAGTTATTCATTCCCTTATTGATCCCAGTGAAGAACTGGATAAAATCCAAGGCAGAAGTCAAGTCAGACAGGTCTATTTAATGTCTGCATATAATGAAATTGAAATAGAGTGACTGTAGCCCAGAGGATTAGATTCTTTCTAGGCTTATTTCTCACTGGGCAAGGCACAGCAGCCTATATACAAACCCTCTCTTGGGGATCCAGAGATCTTAGACTAGAGCTAGATTTTAGTCTTGTTCTATTTAGTACCTTGTGCTTCAATTTCCTCACCCATTTAATGAAACTAACAATACCTATCTGATGTAAAGTTAAATTTGGAAATGCATGCAAAGTACTTAGGACAGCGACTGACACGTAATAGGCGCTAACAAATGGTAGATATTATTATTGTTATTATTATTATTATTTAAGACTGAAGCTGGAGGATCAAGCAGAGGCAAGCAAGAAGCCATACACAGTGGCTTTTAGGAGTAAGGTTTTGCTATTCACATTCTATATAAAAATTTATTCTAGCTGTATTTTAGCTTTTAAAAATAAAACTTTCCTAAGATGGAGTAAACAATGCCCTTATCAATATTTTAGAGAAACTTTCTAAGGTTTTACATTTGATCTGCTTTCTAAATCTTAGTGATGTTGATGAAGAATATGTAAGATGAAGATGTTATATAAGGTACTCCTGGCCTTTAAGTCAGTAAAATCCAGTTATATTTTGACTCATTTGTTCTTAGACCCAGAATGGAAGGGCTCTATCTGGAAACTACAAGGGCTGAGCATTGTGCGACAAATGGGGAAAAGCGAAATTTACCTTAAGATTCCTTTAGTAACTGATGCACATATATAATTTTGTTATCATTTACTTAACAGTGACGGAGAGATTGTGTATGATATTTAAGGTCTATAAGAAATTGAATCTGCCCTCAAGGATCTTATACTCTTGGAGGGAGAGAAGACATATACAAATGTACCAGAAAAAAATTACCTCTGCTCTCCACCCACCAGAATGGCTGGAGATGAAGTGGTGGGCATAAACAGAAGACTTTTGAGAGGAATAAAGTCTTTTTCTCTCAAAATTCTTGTCAGGCTGTAGATAAAGGCCATTGGGGGAAGCATTATAATTATTCTTATTTTTATTTAGGATTGAAGCAGGAGGGCCAGGCAGAGACAAGCAGGAAATTGATATGCCTTTCAGAGTGAGGAAATAGCCTATGCTATTTTTCTCATGGATAATATATAGGGTAAAAAGAGCAAGAAAGTTTGCCTATAAGAGTAATCATGTCCGTGAAGATCCCCTGCTGAGTCTGTCTCTTGCTTTAGGAGACTGGCCAGGAAATTATTCACATAGAATCAGGAACATGGGGGTGTTGGAGACAAGGCTAAGCAGCTGCCTGGCAGAGTGTGTGTGGGGGTCAGAGACAGCAGGCGTTAAGAAAGGCTTGGAAGGACCTGCTGTGTGGTATGAAACATAGTAAGTGAATCCTTTTTCTTTTCTCTCTGTGAACTCGTGAATAAAATTATCATTACTCACTACCAGTGCTTTTGGAGTTGTTTTTTTGGGGGGTTAGAGCTCTAATGGTAATTATGTGACAAAATACTGAGTTGGGCTCAGGTGAACATGGGATGCAAGGAGGGACTGCCCAAAGGATTCCAGGTCACATTTGGAAGTAGCAAAAGTTTACTTCCAGCATAGGGGTGGAGGGAGGTGGGATAAAGGACGAGGAAAGCTTTATAAAAGATGTTAATTGAATTGGCTTTGAGAGATGGTGTGGGAAACACTGTGGCTGATTACCTAGTGCTTGCTCTACTACAGATGATTTGTGTTCTTCCCAACCCCTCATCTTGGGATTCCATGCCTTTTTACAGGGATTGACTCAGAGATGGATAGGCACATGACAATTTGGGCCAATAAGGCATAAGGAGTGGCTTGTGGCTTCTGGGAAGAAGAAACGACTCTCATCTTTTGGATGGGAACAAGAGACCATTTAGCCTCATTTGCTATTGGCAGTACCCCGTAATCACAAGGAAAACCACTCTCCCAATGAAGTCATAACTGAGGAAAGCAGACTAGAGGGATAGAAAGAGCCAGCCTCCCTGCTGTCAATAAAACACAAGGGGAATCATAGAAGTTCTGTGGAACTGTGAGAAAGACAAGCACAGCAAAGTTCAGGATATGCATAGAGAGCAGCCAGGAGTCCTCTGCACCCCCTGTCCCTGTATATCCAGCATCTGAAGACAATACACCAGTTTTGGCATTTAAAAAAGATTTTAGTTATTTTAATTTCAAGAGTATGGGAACTATGTTTTTGAGCTCTATAAATTGGAATATAATAAGGAAAAAATTAGCTTTAGAGAAAAATTAATTGTTTAGTGTTTGGTTAATTTCCTTAATGGTTACTTAATTTTGACGTGTTTTAAGAAACTGCTATGTTTTAAGAAACTGTTGTATCAGTAGTTGTGTTTAAGTCTTCATCACATTTTCTTAGTCTATTACTGTCTGTCAGAGCAAGGTGTTGTGGGAAGAGCTTTGGAGAGAGTTATCTATGGCTTTGAATCCCAACTTACTGGTTGTGTGGCTGGTAACCCATGAACCTCATTTCTTCTACTACAACTTAACTGTCCAGTGTGTTACATTAAATTAAATCTTGCTAATACTGAATGCTACTGTATTCCCTGGAGTAGAGACTTGACTATTATTCTAGGTCTCCTGAAACAGTGGTCTGTTTTGCAGGGTTGGCAGGTGTGGCAGTTTGACATTGTTTATGAATCCTAAAAATAGGTTTTGGATTATGTTTGTAAACTGGTCTGTTCCTCTGAGAGTGATTAAATTAGGATTAGGGCTTTCATTGGGCCATGTCAGTAGGACTGCACTGCAGAGAAAGGAAGTTGGAGTTTTGAGCTGGAGCCCGGGAACGAAACACATGGGAGAGAGCAGAGTAGCTGAGCCCGGAGAGAATCGAGCCCCGGGGAGAGAGACAAAGTCTAGAGAGTTTGATAGTCTATAGCTGGCCTTGTGGAGAGAACAGAGCAACTGAGCCTGGAGAGGAATGAGCCCCAGGAGAGAGATGGGACTTATCCCAGCCTACAGCTGATACTGGAAGAAGCTGGGACCATGGAGCCTTAAGAGGAAGAGGAAGGCTGAACGTCAGCCATCTTGCTCCAACACGTGGCAACAGACTTTGGTGAGGGAAGTAACTTATGCTTTATGGCCTGGTAACTGTAAGCTTCTACTCTAAATAAATACCCTTTATAAAAGCCAACAGATTTCTGGTACTTTGCATCAGCACCTCTTTGGCTGACTAATACAGCAGGGAATGATGATTCTGAGAAAAGAGTCTATGGTGTCACTGGATGAGGAGATAGTTACTTTGGTTGCTCTGGCCAAATTCCATTTGGAATATTTGTTTCAGCTTTTAAAAAATTTATACTAACTTTTCAAATTAATCATTTTCAGATGGTTTTATAATTCTCCCATGTTTCTTATTCCTTGTTTTAGTGAATGTTTTTCAGCTGGCTAGCATTTAAGCTCAATGAAGACGGATTTTTTTCTGAGTTTTGTTCACTGCTGTATAACAAGACATAGAAGAGTGCTTGGAGCATTGTAGACCCTCAAAAAAGTTCATTGTACGTGTATTAGTCAGGGTTCTCTCGAGAATCAGAATCAACAGAAGATATCGGTCAGTAATATGAGATTTTATAAGAATCTCTCATGTGACCATGGGGATGCACAAGTCCAGGTTCCGCAGGCAGGCTGCAAGCCAGGGGCTCCGATGAAAGTCCAATGAAAGGTCCTTGATGAGTTTCTGGGAGAAGGTGGCTGTCCAATGACAAGCTGGGAAATTCTGAATGTTGAAATCACTTCCCCTTTTAAGGCATTCAACTGATTGGATAAAAGCGTCACCCATTGATGATGCAATCTCCCTGGTTGATGCAGATGTAATCAGCCATCCACCCAGTAAACTCACTGGTGATCGAAGTCCATAAATGCTCTTGTATTACAATTAGTCCAGTGCTTGCTGGACCTAACCCCTGGACACAATTACCTGGCCAAGTTGACACATTAGCCTAACCCTCACAGAATGAATGAATTAATTATTCAGTACTATTATATTCCCATGTGAGAACTAGATTTTTTCCATTGTTGGGAAGAATGGTTTCATCACTAAATTTTATTCATTTTGTGAATTGAATTTAATGCTGTTCAACTGGAAATTTATTTTGTAAATGATAAACAGTAATATAAAGTGAAAGCATTTCAAATTAAATCATAAAAACTTTTGTTTTCTAAATTTTTAAATAAATGTGGATTTGAAAACAATACTATAATCTATAAATACAGAATATTTTCTTTATTAAGAAGAGACAAATGAATAGCTTGGTTTAAGCAATACTGTTCATTTTGATGAACTTACTTTTTAATGGTTAGTGTAGAACAAAATATAAATTAGAAAAATTGTTCAATTCTGCTTTCCATGCTTAATCTAGATCTATTTATTCTTATTGGCTAATATTGTCATCCTGATATTAAGATGGAAAGGAATCAAAGATGAGAAAAGTGTCAACTCAGCAAAATGAAGACTCTCCTCCACTTTGTCCCACCAACTGAAAAAAAAAAAGAATTAAAAAAAAAAAAAGAGAAAAGCAAAAAGAAAGAACTAAATTCTAATGGCAAGTTCACCAAAACAAAAATATTTGAAATAATAAATGTCTTCGAATACCAAGATTTATACTCTGTTTGCCTTCATATAAATAAACGGCTGCTATAAATAACAGCAGGTGTAAACGACTGTGACTGCACTGTATGGATAGTGAAGGCATATGTCTTGATGGGAAACAAGGGACAAGTAACATAATGAGATTCAGCAGAGAGGTATTTGGGACTTAACTCCTCTTCACGTTGGAGTGAAACCAGATTCATAGCAGTAGAAGAACTCCATAAACATAATTCACTGAAATGAGAGGGTGATAAAAGGCCTTTTTTTCTTGCCTTTTGCATGGATAAATTATACCCGAAGCTACAGAAATGTTCTTTCCAGCTTCAGATTAAGTGTGCTTGTATAATAAACATTTCTGTAACATTCGGCTTCTTTAACCTAGACAGCTCAATTAGGGCTGAGCGATAAAATACAACTTCCATGCACTTTGTGAGCACTTAATGTGACTGAGAGCCTGTTAGCAAGAAATCTCAGAAAATAGGTCTTGTCAAGTGTTTAAGGAAATTGAATTGGCATTGCATTTAATGAATATATATAATTTTAGATTCTGTTGTAATTTAATTATATTGACATATTTTAACCTCCTTTCTGTGTGAAAATCTCTTATTCATTATCTTTGCTATTTGCTGGAAAACTATGCGGAAACTTGGAAAAATTTTTTCATTGAGGCACATTTTTTATGTTTAAAGAAGTCAGCAACTCTGAAGACTCACAAAGTAACCCCACTGAATGGAGAAAGCCTTATTCTAATCTCTAAGTTGCCATGAATTGAAGGCAGAACCACTGTGCTTCTGGATTTGGAGTTGTATTGCTTGATTGATTTGCATGTTTCTTTCCTGGAGGAAAGTGAATATTAGTCCTCTTGCAGGATTGGTCTGGAAAAAGACCTCAAATGGATGCGTGGCCTGTGAGGCAGCACTGGGTGCTGGTGACAGTTGATGATCTGCCCCAGTCACTCATCTGTACATTAGCATTTAAAGACTCCTTCCAGATTGCAATTCTAGCCTTTGTATGGCACCATTATAGTGTCAAATATTATTGTGTTTATCTACCAAATAAGGCTTCAGTTCCTGAGACTGGATTTCAAGGACCTCTGTGACTAGCCCTAATTTGATTTACTCCTCCTTATATTTGAATTTTCATTCCCTTAACCTGTGTAGAGTCCCTATTCCAGGCCCTAGTTAATTAAAACATCTGCTACACCACTTCATACCCCCTACTTTCATGACAAGCTGCGGTCTCTCTTCACTTCTCTTGCTATCCCACCTTTCCCCTGTCATTCTCTTTGTGCCCTCTCAGGTGTGGCCCTGTTTCTCTGCTTGTTTAAAGCCTACCTGCCGGACCCCTCAGCTGGTCCCTCTGTGGTGTGGACCCTTTTACAACGTCCCAGTCCTGAGGGAGGAGTCTCTCCCTCGGAACTCCTTTACTGCTTCATTTTTACTTTTCTTATGACATATAAACTTCTACTTGCATTTTTGTTATTTATGTACCTGTCTTACCTCCCTTGAGGGTAGAGTTGAAAATTGATTCTCTGTCTTGCTTGGGACTAGTGCAGTATTTCCAACTCTTACTTTTACATTTATATGGAGCATATTTATAAATAGGCCATACTTTCTGAGATCACCGACAATAGCTTTTTGAATGTACTTAAATGCCATGCATACATATAATTCAAGTACCTATAATAATGTTCTAAGGAGAACATGAAGAATGGTGAATAGAATACCAGAGAAACCAGTTCCAAGTGTAGAGCTAAATGATCCTAGTGTCTTCTGAAAATTTCGTTACTTCCAGCTTAAAAGTGTAACTCAAAAATAAGCAGAAAGTTTGGGGAACATCAAAAGGTTAGAAGATTAATTTTCAACGTTGTACGATGTCTCTAGAGGAAGATAATTCATGTAAGTCAGTTGCACTTTTTTCTTTACTCGAGTGGTTTATCATCATTGTGGGGAGGAGGTGGGAGGAAGCACCTGAGCTTGTCAAAGGCCTTGTTTATGTTCAAATCAAATAAGAAAAGAGGGACCTTAGGGAATTCTTTATTTGCACTTCTAATTGTTTCCTTGAATGTGCCCATAAACATTCATTCAGAAAACTGCAGCAGATTTAAGGAGATAAAATAAGACCTCAGATGGCTGTTAGTAATACACATAATTCAAAGTGTTTTGCAAATTACATGTCAGCCACAATTAACAATATGATGTTTATTTTGGTGTGGATGGATACCCGAGGCAAGCAATCTCTCCCAGTATATCAACACTTCCTTTAATAACTTTGCTGTAATGGAAACACTTTGCCTTGAATATGACAGATGGATGTGCAGTAAGTGCTGATGACCAATTACGCCATCATAGTTTGGAGACACCAGCTCCTCCCTGTCAAGCTCACATAGTGACAGTGGCTATCTCCTTGGTGAAAGGGACCACAGCAAACATTGGGGCTTGGATTACTGTTGGCAATCACTAACATTCTCCCAGTGGCAACAATTTTGGCATTGCCTAATTCACATGCAGTGGGGTTGTGGGGGAGGTTGTCAACAAATATTGATTTGTGAGAAACAGATGAGTGTCCTGATTACCATTTTTAGTATTGCCTTTCCTCACTCAGTGTAAACATTGTCTACTCTCTTGAGAAGAAGTAAATAAGGTATGGGAATGTTATTCTACTGTGGGAGAAGCTCGCCAAATATTTTCTTTTCTACCACAGAATGTTTTCTGGTGCTTGTCAAAATTTCATGCGTGCGCTGTGATTCTATACTCATACACCACAGCAGTGCCTCCTTGCACTTGGTATCAATAAAAGCAATATTTGAAGACTTACTGAAATGGATTTAAAAGTCAGTCAATTAGTCCAGTAATTAACTGCCACCCCTCTCCTCTTGCCCAGTCATTGCAATGCTGCCCATAAAGTATGACTGGACCAGCAACAGCCCTTTTCCAATGAGGCATGGCTTAATGATAATGATTTTTATCTCTTCTAAGGGTGTTTTTGTGTCCACACTCAATCATCTTGATAGCTTTGTTTTTACCACAAACATCAAGTGGTCCTATTTTGGGAACATTATGTAACATTTAATCACATTTTCATTTGTTTGACAATCATGGAGACATAGTGCTGTCATGGAAATGGACTGCTTCACTGCCATATTAAAGACCCTCACTGGAATATCTTTTCTGTGAAAAACTTGTAAACAGAGATGCTGCTTCCATTGGTTAGGGATGTGCTTGGCTGCAAATAACAGAAAACCCTACTGCAGTGTTTGAACATGCTCTTTCATTCTTAGGATGTAGAATGACAGAAATTATGGATGCAAGCTGATTGCTCCACCTCCAGAATCCTGTCCTGGTTCCAGGCAGGAAGCAGGACATAAGTAGGAAGGAACAGTGCCTGCATGAGGAAATGAGGGCTTTCCAGAAATTCTCACTTTATATCTTATTAACAACTTGATTCCCCTAGCTTCTGTGGAATCTGGGGAATGCTTCACCAAGTCAGATCTTGGTTCTCCCTCAAACGAAGAGGAGATAATGAGATTCAAAGAGTAAATTAATAATATCAGCTGACAGATTAAATATGATTTAATAATAAAAGGGTTGAACACCAATTGACAGTTGCTTTTCCAGGTTGTAGTATTTCACTCTGCTGGGCTGAACATGCCTGGAGAGTGGGTTGGATTGGGGACAGCTGAAAAGAACTGGAAAATTATCAGAAAGATGCTTTTAGTTCCAAGGTCATTTTGGTTTAGAAGCCAGGGAAACAGAGATAAAAATCCTTTGGCAACTGAAATATGATACTGTATTTTCATCCTTGTTTCCCTTGTATGCACTCTAGCCTTATCCTTGATATGGGAAACTTATAAAATTGCTAACCCATTGCTCATGATGTGCACTATGAAGACAAATATTTTGAGGAGATAGATGGTGTTCAGGTAAGAAAAGCCTAGACTAATACCTCTATGTGAGAAAGGAAAGGAAAGGAGAATATAAGGAAGAAAAGCATGAAATTCTAACAAATATGCTCCATCAAAAATTAATATTTATAAATCTGTGCTTGGTTCAATTTTCAAAATTTACAATTTTGCTAAGAATATGGAGTCCTTGATATTAAGTTATTTTGCCCTTGGTAGTTTCTAAGAGAATGGCAGTTAAGTAATCAATTGCTTTAGACAAAAGTCATTCATTGGTGTCAGACCAGATTTTCACAGTTAATTTTATATTCTGACAATTACATAGATTAATCCAGTAAATCCAACTAAGCCAACAAGATTTGTCTGGATTTGTCATGAACATTAAAATGTCATCATCATACATGGTAATTTATACTGCCTACGATTAACTAATCCTTTCCATCTCCTGTGAGGATCTAATAACCAGAGCTAATGGCTTTAATGCTAAAATAAACAGCAGAGGATCTGAGCAATATCTCTGCTTGGTAGCATTTGGAAATCATCTTGTGTTGAACACTTTCCTGGTGCACATTTTTTTTCCCCAGAAGAATATCAATTACTGGTTACCATTTCAAATCATATTGTTTTAATTCATCACAGGACACACTGTTTCATTAGGTAAGTTATGCATCTTATGTTCAATAAAACAGTAATTAGAGTTAGTATGATAATCATTTAGAATGCCTCACATCACCTCAAATAAATCCATGACTATGATATTGACACAAAGTTTAAAGCAACTATTAACTAAATTACTAACTTTGTCACATGGAGATGACAATAGAGGCAGGGCTACCACTAGCTCTTACAGGTTTATGTGTGAATAAACAAAACAAAACAAAACAAAAACCACAATGCCCCTAGGTAGATGGAGTCTGTGGCATGTGGGTTGGAAAGCAAAACTTGGACTGTATTTTAGTCCCTGCTTGGCCTCACAGATAGGTGCCCTTGTATAGGGCACAAATTGTACATGATATGAATCTATGCTGAATATTAAGATTCTGTTATGTAGTACAAATGCTGTAACTTTAGAAAAGTTACATCTGGAAAACCACATTGAACAGATAATATTATATAGTGAGAATCAGTTAGTTATCTGTTTATTTGCTATGTAAAACCATACAGATATTCTGATATTGGAAAGGCTATACACATCCTTTTCCTTTTTTGAATGATACCAAATATATATTAATTTCTTACCATTCATATGGCAGGTACTTTCTATTCTATACAATCATATTTATTTTTCACAATAATCCCCATTTTATAGATAATGAAACCTAAGCTTAGGGAGGTATACAGGAAACAGGTAACTTAGCAGGCCTAGGCTGTTCAAACTCTACACATTCCCAAAGCCTACAGAACTGGCCCTTGCCCCAGCTTTTGGAAGATGACCTCTGAAGCCTTGAAATATTCTGCCTAATGAGAATATCTTTGTATGCCTGAGGCCTTGGACCACTCCAGATAGTTTATGCCAACAAAGAGATTTATGGTGAATACCTGCTTGAGGCTTTTGGCCATGCTATATTTATTTGACCTCTGGGGATTTGGGGTCTGGCTAACTGAGGTCAGTCATATAAGCACTGGACCCCAAGATTCAGGTGAGCTTCCCTGTTTGGCAACACTTCACATGTGTTGTCATGGTACTGGTAGAATTAAGTGCTCACTGTCCATGTGGCTCCACTGGGACAGGACAATTGAAAACTTGTGCCTGGTATCTCTTGGACTCTGCCCTTTTCCTTTTGCTGTTTTTACTCTGTATCTCTTTGCTATAATAAACCACAAGCATAACAGCTTTTCTGATTTCTGTGAGTTTTTCTCACCAAGCATGAGAGTAATTTTAGGGATCCCTGACAAAGGAGATTATGAGACTTTCCTTGGTTATGCAGATTACTGTTGCAGATCAAGCATCTGAACAGAGATTTTTGGTTCTGAATCAAATGTCCTATTTATTTTGATTAATTGTTAGAAATTCAGCACCAACATGCTCTATGCTTCCCCTTCTCTCCTCCAATGGAAAACATTTTTGCAAGGTAGAGAAGGTAGATGAGAAAAAGCCCTCATATATTTGTTCCTTTGGCATTGGTAGGAAAATGCATGGGCTTTAGCAGACATGAACTTTTGCAGTGGCGTCAGGTTTTTACTACAAAATCACTTGCCTTTGTGCTGGAGGCACATAATTTTATTGATTCTAGTTTCCTCTAGTTTCTGTAACTTCCTAACTCTGTGTATTATTCAGGAAACAGAACTGATAGGATATATATAAATATACAATTATGTAAATATATTTTGTGTGTGTGTGTTAGGCAATGTTTTATTAGACTTTACACCTAAAGCACAAGCAACAAAAGAAAAAATACCTAAATGGAACCTTATGAAAATTAAAACAAAAAACAAAAAACCAAACCAAACCAAACCAATGGATTGTAGGCAATAATGTTATTATAATTCATCAATTGTAACAAATATACCACATTAATGCAGGTATTAATAATAAAGCTGTATATTGGAAAAATAAATAAATAAAATAGTTGTCATTTTAATGGGTGTGAAATGGTATCACATTGTGGTTCTGATTTGCATCTGATTAATAACTAATGAGTTTGAGGATATTTTCATGTACTTTTTGGCCATTTATATAATTATGCAAATATTATGAGATTTTTAAAACTAGGATTTAGCTCACATGACTATGGGGATGGGCAAGTCCAAATTCCCTAGGGCAGGCCACACACTGGGAACTCTGATGAAGGTTTTCAATGAATTCCCCAGGAAAAGCCAGCGGGCTGAAATAGAGATGAAAATTTACCCTTCTTTTCTGGGTTCCATTTAATCTTCTGCTTCTTGCTTCCTGTGGCTTTCTCTCTGTCTGAATTTCATTTGCCTTATAAAGGACCCCAATAATATGATTAGGACCCATCCTGATTGGGTTGGGCCACACTCACTGAAGTAACCTCATCAAAAGGTCCTACTTACAATGGGTTCATGCCCACAGGAATAGATTTGATTTAAGAACATGTTTTCCTGAGGTATATACAACTCAAAACCACCACATTCCACCAGCTGGATCACTCAAAAAATACATTCTTTCTACATGCAAAATGCATTCATTTCATCACAACATCCCAAAAGCTTTAAGTCATTTCAATAATCATACTAAATGCAAAGTCTTATCACAGTTGGTTATGGGTGTGGACCTGTGAAACATGGAGAACAAGTTATCTGCTTCCAATATACAAAAAGGACAGGCATAAGATAAGCATTTCCATTCCTGAAATTGGAAGGAAGACATAGGCCACAGGTCCCAAACAATTCCTAAACCCAGAAGGGCATACTTTCTTAAATTTCAAGGTCTGAAAGTCATTTAGGGAATGAGTATTTTGTCCTCTGGACCTGATGAAGCGGCAGCCCCATCCCTATGCACTGCTTGTGCAAAGGCCATGCTCTCCATCAACATTGGGATAAAGGGTCCACCCTCTCCAAGCATTGGGATGGTGGCCAGGCTCTCTGCAAACACCAGGGCACTGGCCCCTCTCTCTCTGAGCACCTAGTTGGCAGATTGACTCTCTGTAATGCCCAGGGCATAGGCCCCACCCTCCCTAAGCATTGAGGCTGCAGCACTCTTCCTGAATGGGGTGAAAGCCTGCCCTCTGTCAGCACCAGGGCAGACTCCCCCTTTCCATACATATGGGTGGGCCCATTCTCTTGGTCAGAGGAGATGTCTTTGGTCCAGACCTCAGCTTCCATGGTTCTGCCTTTGAAATCATTCTTCCTTCAATTAGTCCCTACTCTGTCTCTTTTAGTCCAGGCTGGTAATGGTTCCATTCTTACTAATTATGCAAAAAACTTACTGGCCTTGCACAGGAGCCCAAACCATCAGACAACGGAGACTTCCATAGGTCTTTCCTGCATAACTGCATTTCCAATCCTGACTTTCCTTGAAATGTAAATATCCAAGTTCATCACTTTCAATTTCTGCCTTCCATCTGACATCAGAACTCAAATTTGCCAAATTCTCTGCCACTTTAAAACAAAGATCACCTTTTCTCCAGTTTTCAGTAACATTCATCATTTTTTTCTAAGTCTTCATCAGAAGTATCTTTAGCATCCATATTTATACCAACAGTTTCTCCAAAGCAATCTAGGCCTTGTCTATCAATTACCTCACAATTCTTTCAGACTTTACCCATTATCCAATTCCAAAGCCATTTCCACATTTTTTTTTTTTTTTTTGTATTTTCAATAGCAGCACTCCACTCTCTTTGTGCCAAAATATGTTTTTGTTATCTAGGCTTTTCAAACAAATACCATGAAATAGGTCAGATTAAACAATGGGAATTTATTTGCTCACAGTTCGAGGCCATGAAAATATCCAAATCAAGGTATCATTAAGGCAATGCTTTCTTCCCGAAGACTGTGGCATTCTGGGGCTGGCTGCTGATGGTCCTTAGTCCTTAGTTTGTCACATGGCAAAGCACATGGAGGTTTCTCCTGGTCTCTCCCTTCTCTTCCAGCTTCCAATGAGGTTCAGTTTCTTGCTTCCTGTAGCTTTCTCTGTCTGTCTGAATTTCTTTCTGCTAATAAATGACTCCAGTAATAAAATTACTGGATTACCCATCCTGAGTGGGCTGGACCCCACCTTAACTGAAGTAGCCTCATTAAAAGGTCCTGTTTTTAATAGCTTCATGCCCACAGGAATGGGTTAGATATAATAGCATGGTTTTCTGAGGGTGCATATAGCTCAAAACCCACCACACTCTCCAAAAGCTAATAGCAATGCTTAGATCTAGTGGAGCCTTCCCTGATGTTCATTCTTTCAGCATCCTCACTGGTTTAGTACGCTTCTCTTTCCCTGTATTAAATCCATTTTTATTTTAGGTGCTTAGATTGGTATCTCCTTTCCTGATTGAATATTAACCAAGTATTTGGTACCAGAAGTGGTTTCAGGAAACAAATAATAATTTAGGATTGTGATCATTGAGAGAAGAGAAACAGGTAAGATGACTTAATTGTCTTGGCTTTCTGCTTAGAGACAAATTGTGGGCCACATTGCAGGGAAGGAAAAACAAGCAGAGTGAAATATTCTCACTGGATTAAGGAGAAACAAATTGGATTCAGACAGGCTGAGAGAGTTGGAATTTGTGAGGCAGAATTTCAAAAAGGAGGATGCTACATAGAGAAAGAGCTCCATAATTCTGCATAGGGATTCCCTTGAAATTTTACATGAATACTAGGCATTTCATGCATAGAATGAGACCCCATGATGCTGGACAAAGAACAACTACTAGGGAGCTGTAAACTAAATAATTCCCAGAGATTACACAGGGCCTGGTATAGTTTAGTTCTGACAAATGACAGTGGAGAGCTTTTATTGAACTCCCAGAGTATTAAGCTTAAAAACAAGGCTTGAAAGGATGAAGCTAATATACTAATAACCTAATTTCCTGAAAAAAAACTCCAACTCAACATTTTTTAAACGGAGTCAACAAAATGCAGACTCTGAACCATATAACAAAATAATGTTTAATATCCAATAAAAATTACTAGACATGCCAAGAAGCAAGAAAATGGAGAAAAGCGAGTTAATAAAAGCAGACCTAGAAGTGATAGAGGTGACAAAATTAGCAAACAATGATTTTAAAACAGCTATTATAAACATATGCAAAGATTTAAAGGAAACATAACATAGTGAGGTAAGAAATGGAAGACATAAAAAACAACCAAATGCCAAATAAAAAAGTACAAATATTATATGATCCCACTGATATGAAATAATTAGAGTAAGAAAATTCATAGAGTCAGAAACTAGGAATATAGAATAACAGGGACTGGGTTGGTATTGAAAAAGTTTTTATAATGGATGGTGGTGATGGGATTATAACATTGTGAATGTAATTATCTTCACTGAATAATATATTTGAATGTGGTTAAAAGGGGAAATTTTAGGTTGTGTGTATATATATATATTTATATATTTATGTATATAATAAAAAATTTTTATAAGAACTCCAAAGGACTGTACAACACAAACAGTGAATCCTAATGTAAACTATGGACTATACTTAATAGTATAATTATAATAATATTGTTTCATCTATTATACAAAAGTACCACACTAATGCAAAGTGTTAATAATATGGAAAACTGCATGTGTGTGTGGACAGAGGATATGGAACTGTATTTTCTGTGTGCTTTCCCTATAAACTTACAACTTTTCTAATAAAAATATAGAGAAAAAACAATCAAATGGAACTTCTAGGACTGTGAGTACAATTTTAGTAATTAAAAATTACTGGATTAATAGAGGGTATTAGACACTGCAGAAGAAAGGATCAGTGAATTTTAAGATATAACAATACCAACAATCAAAACTGAAGCACAGAAAAACTAAACTTGAAAAAATTAATAGAGCTTTAGTGGCCTTTGAAACAACATAAAACTATAACATAATTGGTTTTTAGGAAGGGTGGGAAGAAAATATATTAAAGAAATAATGGCCAACAATTACTAAATTTGATGAAAACTATGGATCCACATATCCAAGAAGCTTAATAAACACCTAGTAGAAAGCAAAGCAAAACAAAGCAAAGGAAACCTTAAGCCCATTATAATTAAATATCTGAGAACAAGTGGTAAAAAAAAAATGCATCTCAGAAAATTATGAGATGAAGTTTTTAAAATGCTGGAAAAATACATGTCAATGTGGAATTTTCTCTCCAGAAAAAAATATTCTCCGAAAAAGAGATAAACTAAACCATTTTCAGAGAAACAACTGGGAAAGTTTATTGCTAGCAGACCAGCAATACAAGAAAAGTTTAAGGAAGTTCTTCAGGCTGAAGAAAAATAATACTAGTTGTAAATTTGTATTTACATAAAAGAACAAAGAGTGCCATAATTTGCAAATGTGTGATAAATATATAATAATTTTTCTTGTTTACTAATTTTTGTAAAAGATAATTCACTGCTGAAGACAAATTTATAGTAATTGCTTTGTGGCATTTATAACATTTGGAAATAAAATGTATAACAAAAATGGCTCAAAACATGGTGGGAGTGGGTGGGCCTTACGTTACAAATAATGTGGTATAATCTTAATTGAAGATAGACTGTGATATGTAAAATCTACAGTAACCACCAAAAGAAAGATATTGTTACTTGGCCAATAAGGAGACAAGATGGAAAGTTAAAAATATTACTCAATTAATCCAAAAGAATGAAGGAAAGAGTTGGAAAATAAGCCAAATAAACCCCCCAAAATCCACATAGCATAAATAGGAAGTACATGGTATGATGGAAGATTTGAGCCCAATCATAATGATAAATACATTACATGAATTGGTTGAAACACTTAGTGAAAAGGCTGAGATTGTCAGAATGAATAAAAAGAAAGCAAGACATAGATAGCTTAAAAGGAAAAGTTTGGTGCGGTAGTTTGAGTATTTTATGGGCCCCAGAAAATTATGTTCTTAAATTGGTCCATTCCTGTGAGTGTGAATTTATTGTGAACCTTTGATTAGATTAGATTTGATTAAGGACCATTTGATTAGATTGCTCCAGTAATCTAATATATATATAGCCAAGGGTGAGTCTTAATCTTCTTATTGGCATTCTTTTTTTTTATTTTTAATTTTTTTACCGGGAGGTCCCGGGGATTGAACCCAGGTCCCTCCATATGGGAGACGGATGCCCAACCATTTGAGCCACATCTGCCCCCTTATTGGCATTCTTTATAAACTGGAATCAGTGGAGTCGCAACAACAGAGAGAAACACCCAGAAGCTGAGAGAGATGGCCCCAGGACCCAGAAGCTGATATGATATCAATGAAATACAGAAGCTGAGAGAAAGCCACTGAAGCCAGAAGGTGAAAACAACAAGGCTT
Source organism: Cabassous unicinctus (assembly GCA_029593785.1). Classification (NCBI taxonomy): domain Eukaryota; kingdom Metazoa; phylum Chordata; class Mammalia; order Cingulata; family Chlamyphoridae; genus Cabassous; species Cabassous unicinctus. The sequence goes on along the minus strand of JAQZBX010004257.1, from coordinate 34,514 downwards.
GGAGGACAGGGGAGAGATGAGCAGATGCCACCATGTGCCTGATCACCCACAGCTGCAGCTTGGGGAGAAAGCATTTCTTTATGATGCCTTGATTTAGACACTTTCACAGCCTCAGAACTGTGAGATATAAGTTAAAAATTTCCATTGTAAAAGCCAACTTATTTCTGGTATATTGCCTTGGCAGCCTTTAGTAAACTAAAGCAAATGGAGCAAGATATCATGCAAACACTAATCATTAGAAAGAAAGCTGGAGTGTCTATATTAATATCAGAGAATATAGACTTAAGAACTAGGAATATTTATGGAGATAAAGTGGAGTATTTCATAATGATAAAATTTTAATTCATTGAGAAGATTTACGGTGTTTCATGTGTTTTTGTCTAATTACAGAGCTTCAAGAAAAACATGAAGCAAAACTGGCAGAATGGAAAGATGAAACCAATACATTTAAATTATGATTGGTAGTTTCAAATTCCACTTTCAATGGATTGATAGCATAAGTAGATAGAATATCGATGAGGGTGTAGAAAACTTAAACAACATTATCAACCTACTTTACTTAATTGACTTTTACAGAATACTATTCCCAGGGTTTGCAGACCACACTCTTTTCAAATGTAAATGCAACATTCGCCAATGTAGACCATATGTTGCAAACTAAAGCCAGTCTTAATAACTATAAAATGATTTAATTATATAGATAATAATCTTGTATCACAATAGAATAAATTAGAAATCAACACCAGAAAGATGTTTCTAATGGCCCAAGGTATATAGAAATCAAATATTGCATTTCTAAGTAACTTATGAGTCAAAACAGAAATCAAATACAGCAATTATATTTCATAAATAATTTTCTTCCCCAATTTATAGTTAGTTAACTTCAAAATAAAATTTAAAAATGATGCTTTTCTATAAAATAATAGAAATCAGAAGAAAATTGAAATGTATTTTGAACTGAAAGAAAATGAAGACATACCAACAGAAGTAGAATGCAGCTAAATCAGTATTAAATCAGTGATAGAAATTTACAGCATATACTGCATATCTTAGAAAAGAAGAAAGGTTTAGAACAAATGATCTAAATTTCTATCATGAGAAGCTAGAATTGAAAATTAAACCCAAATGAAGGAAATGAGAAAAATAAGCACAAATTAAAAGAGACAAACAATAGGGGGGTGCAATGGAATAAAAATCTGATTCTTTTGAAAGATAAAAATTAATAACTCCCTGTTAGATTGATCAAGAAAAAAAAAAGAGAAAACACAAGTTTCATATAACATAAATGAAGGAGTGGGCATCATTACAGATCCTAGAAAATATAAAAGGACAATAAGGGAAAATTATGAACAGCTTTATGCTAATAAATTAAACAATCCAACAAATTATGTGAAGAAATACATTGTCTCAAGAAGCAATGGAAAATCTAAATAGCCCTTTAACTCTTTAAAAATTGAATTCAGAGTTAAAATATTTTATACAAAGTTAAACTCAAGATTTAGATAGCTTCATGGGAAATTCTATCAAAAATTTAGAGAAGAAATAAATCCAATCTTACACTAACTCTTTCAGAAAAAAGAGATGGTGGGATCATCTCCCAGTTTGTTTATGATGTCATTATTTTCCTGATTAAAAAAGACAAATACATTATAATAAAATAAAATAAAATAAAGTATCAATATCTCTATGAACATAGGTACAAAAATGTCCTCCCCAATATTAACAAATCAAATCCAGAAATATAGAGAAGTGACTTTAATCACGACCAAGTAGAGTTTATTCCAGGAATGAGAGGTTGGTTCAACATTTTAAAAAGTCATCAATGCAATTCACCATATTTACAGAGTAAAAGAAAAAAACATATATTTTCAATAAATGCAGAAAAATAATTTAACAAATTTCAACTACCACACATGATAAAAACTCTCAGCAACTTAGAAACTGAAGAGTACTTCCTCAAATGGATAAAAGAAACCTATGAAAACTGACAGTTAACATCGTGCTTACTGGTAAAAGATTGAATGCTTTATCACTAAAAATTAGGAAAATGGCTAGGATGACCATTCTTACCAAAACTTTTATTTATCATTGTACTGAAGGATCTAGCTAGTGCATTAAGGCCATAAAAATTAATCAAAACTATTCAGATTGAAAAGAAATAAATGAAAGTATACACTGTTGTCAGTGTACACTGATGACATATTAATGAATTAGAAAACTCAAAGATATTTATAGAAAACCTTGTAGAATGAATAACTGAATCCAGCAAATCTCAAGTTAGAAGGTCAATATAAAAATCTAGTTTGATTTTTATATTCTAGTAACAAATAACTGTAAAGGGAAATTAAAAATATAATTTACAATAGAATCAAATTAAGAATTATCTAGTAATAAATTTAACAAAATATGTGCAGTACTTACACACTGGAAACTACAAGACAAAGATGACCACTTCCATTACTGCCGTTCAACACTATTTTGGAAGTTCTAGCCAATCTTGCCAAAGCAATAAGGCAAGAAAAAAGAATAAGGTATCTAAATTGGAAAAGAAGAGTAGGACTATTTCTATTTGCAGATGACATGATCTTTTTTATAAAAAATTTTAAAGAATCCACACAAACACAAAAAATCATTAGAGCTTGTAGCAGCTTGATATTATTTATGAATTCCAAAAGGAAATAAGATTATGTTTGTAAACTTGTTTGTTCCTCTGGAGTGATAACCCTTTGACTGTGTTAGATTCAGCTGATTCATCTGATTAAATTATGTTATGATTAGGACTCTGATCCAACCATATTATTAAAGTGCGACTCGGCTTTGACTCCCAGGCCCATGGGGATAAAACAGATACTGACCTGGGCCTACAAATAATGCATATAAATGTGTTCAGATATTCATGGGGCATTGTCACAGTGGGCAGAAAGTCACACAATAACCAAAAGAATATCAATTTCCCATCCTGGGGATCTCTTCCACACTCTCTCATAGAACAGCAACAATCCCCTAAGTACAGAGGCAATGACTAGTGAAGGAGGATGGTCTGTTGATGGGCCCTTGATATTGATGACTATGCTTATGAGCCTTTGCTCATGAAATTGAAACTTAGCCTAGTGTTGCAGGGTGCCTAAGAGTTATCTACTGGGAGCCTCCTTGTTGCAAATGTGGCCTCTCTCTAAGCCAAACTCAGCATATAAACACAATAACTTCCCCTCAGTGTTGGACATGGCTCCCAGGGATGAGCCTCTCTGGCACCAAGGGATTGCTACCAAGTGCCAACAAGCAATGCAACTGAAAAAAAAAAAAAAAAAGACCTTGGCTCAAAGGGGGAAAATTAGTTTACATGGCTCAGAGACTTCAAAGTGAGTCAGGAGGTCATTCCAGAGATAACACTTATGCACATCTCGAGAGGATTTCATTGACAGCTGAAGTAGATACTGCACCAAATAGCAGGGCTCCTTAGGGCTCTGGAAACATCCAGACACTACAGTCAGGGAGATAGCTCAGGACTTTCATCCCTTGGCAGTGGGTCCTACTTTGGAATTTATCTCCCCAGTGTGACAGAGTTGGGCTCAGTTGTGGTTTCCCTACACATGGCTCTTCTGTCCTTCTATTTGAACTTATAATTAGTACTAAAGTTGGTAGGTGTACATCTAAGAGACTTAAATCTTTTGTCCATCTATGTGGCAGCTGGGCTGTGAATCTCAACAGAGTTGCAACACCTACTCTCCAGTTCATTGGACTCACTCAGGACAACTAACAAGGAGGAGATGATGGATAACCAACATACCAAGGAACCAAGTGTGTCTACAACTACAGGCAAGAGAGTCCCATCTGTTGGCCATATGGGATCAACCCCTCCCCCTCAATTAAAGATGGAGTGGGCATCACCATCCCAGAATCCTCAGGATTGGGGAATGAACTATGGACTAAAGTAGACTTACTAGTATTATACTATAGACTTACTGTGATTCTAGCAATGGAAGAAATATAATTGATGTGGAGGCAGTGTCCCCTGGAGGTTCTGAGGGTAGAGAGAGGGAAAAACAGGTGTAATATGGGAGCATTTTCAGGACTTGGGAATCGTCCTGAATGACATTACAACGACAGATACAGCCATTATATATCTTGCCATAACCTACAGAATTGAGTGGGAGAGAGTGTAAACTACAATGTAAACTATAATCCATGGTTAGTGGCAATGCTCCAAAATGTGTCTATCACTTGCAATGAATGTACCACACTAATGAAAGATGTTGCTAATGTAGGAAAATGTGGGCGGTGTGGGGAGCAAGCAAGGCATATGGGAATCCCCTATACATTCTCTGTAACATTTATGTAATCTAAGTATCTTTTAAAAAAATAAAAAAATGAAAAGACAGAAAAAAAAAAAAAAGAAAAACAAAACAAAAACATGCACTCACACAGAAGTAAACACACAGAGAAGAAAACAGAGGAATAGAGACAGCTCATTAGACATGGCAGAGTCCGTGGAAGAGAGATGAGCCTGATAGTCTACAGGTGACCTTGTGAAGAGAACTGAGCAGCTGAGCCTGGAAAGAAAGACGCCATGGGGAAAGACAAGCCTTATACCAACCTACAGCTGAAATTGGAAGAAGCTGGGACCATGGAGCCATGAGAAGAAGAAGGAAGGCTGAACCCTTGTAGACATTGCCCACCATTTTGCTCCAACATGTGGCTAATGACTTTGGGTGAGAAAGTACCTCTTATGGTACCTTGAGTTGGACTCTTTAAGGGCTTGTGACTGTAAGCTTTTACCCCAAATAAATAACTTTATTAAGGCCAACAGAGTTCTGGTACTTTGCATCAGCACCTCTTTGGTTAATACAGAGCTAATAAACAAATACAGAATAGTTGAAGGGTACAAGGTCAACATACAAAAATTGATTGTGTTTCTGTACACTTTAAGAAACAATTCCATTTTCAATAGCATCAAATTGATAAAATACTTTGGGATAAATCTAGCCAAGGAAGTTCAGGACTTATGGAATATTACTGAAAGAAATTTTAAATGACCTAAATAAATAGAAAGACATCCCATGCTCATGAATTGGAAGGCTAAATATGGCTCCACGGCCCAAAGCAATCTAAAGATTCAATGCAATTCTTATCAAAATCCCAATGGCCTTTTTTGCAGATATGGAAAAACTGATCCTAAAATTCATTTGGAATTGCAAGGGACCCCAATAGCTTTCTTTAATAATCTGGTCTGCAGACAACTTGGTCCTCTTATCCCACAGGACATCATGTTGGTCTGCTACTTTGATAACATCATGTTTATTAAACGTTGGAAACAGGAAGTAGGAAATATCCTAAATGCTTTGGAAATCCTCATAAAAATTCAAAGAACCTGCATGTGGGTAAAAGTTTCAGAGTTTTAGTAGTCTGGGAATGTTGATGTATCTCATTCAAAGTGAACGATAAGTTGTTGCGTTACATATTTCCTACAACCAAGAAAAAAGCAAATTCTCCTTTGTATTAGGGAGGCAATATATACAAAACCTGAGCAACCATTTTCTAATAACCCATAAGGCTGCCAGTTTTGAGTGGGGTCAATGCTTCAGGATGCAGTGCAAGTTCCTCTATCATTTAAGCCTTCTGATATAGTGGATCTGATTGGGTTGAAGTGTCTGCAGCAGTTAGGCATGCTATAGTGGAGTCTCAGTTAGCCCCAAGGGAAGAATTACATCACAGATCCTTAGTGCTGTGAAACAAACCTATGCCCTTTTTACAAATAATCATTCTCTTTCTGAGAAAAGCACGGTTTCATATTGGGTTCTAACTATGGAGCAACAAGTGTGACATGTTACCCAAGCTACCTATAATGTAGTGGGTACTATCAGAACTACCAAGCAATAAAGATGGGATGTGCAACAATATTCCATCACCAAGTCAAGTTTCATTTATATGAGAGCAGTCTTTAATAGGCCCTAAAAGCACATGTATTGCATGAGCAGGTGCTTAAACTCTCCATGGAATTTTCTCCTGCTGCAGTGACATTTCTCCCTCAACCTATGATTATCTGATTTAGGAAGAAAAATCTTGTGCCTAGTTTAAAGATAGTTCTGCATGGATGTGCCAGCACTAGCCATAACTGTATTTCTTTAGCATTATAATCTTACTTAGGAGTGAGTCTGAAGAACAGTGGGAAAGGAAAATGCTTCCAGTGGGCGCATCAAGCAGTACATCTGATGCAATTGTCTGGAAAAGAAGATGGACAGAAGAAAGAGCTACATGGATTCAAGAAAAACTAAGTTTGGCTAAATTTTCAAGGATCTGGAAGCAGCAGGATTGGAAATCAGTGACAAGGAGGTGTGGGGAGAGATATGTGGTTGGAACTTTGGAATGGGCACAGAATGTGAGGATATTTGTGGCCCACATGGATGTTCACCAAAGTGCACCCACTGCAGTCAGCTTTCAAATCAGGTGGGCAAGATGATCTGTTCAGTGAATCTTTCCCTTTTAACTCCAGTGCTTTCTCATAGGGATCATAAACAAAATGGACGTAGTGGTATGAAACGAAAATATGTATGCTCAAAAAGAGGGACATTTCCTCACTGAGACCGATCTGGCTACTTGTACTACTGACTCGCTAACATCAGAAACTAATGTTTAGCCCCAGATATAGCACATACCTCATGTAAACCAGCTAGCCACCTGTGGCAGGTTGTTGACTTTGAACTTCTTCCATCATGCAGGGGACAATGATTTCTCCTCACAGGAGTGGGCACTTAATTTGCTTATGTATTTTTCTTCTTTGTCTTCTGGTACCTTCATGCAATGGAGATTATGTTGAACCAGTGACGAATATATGGTGCTGTTTTTCCCATAGCCAGAACACATGAGTGTGGGAATCAAGACATGGAAGTGAGAGTGGCTCCTTTCATTCTTACTTCTTATAACTCACCTGCAAAATTTGTCATCCTAGCTCCACAAATTTGGGCTCTGTTGATTGAGAGCTCTTAGTTCCCAAAGAATAAATGCTTCCAACAGGGAACACAAAACTGAGTCCACTAATCCAGAATGTGAAATTGCCACTAGTCACTTTGGGATCCTCAGGCCAGTGAATTAATAGGCAAAGAAAATTGTCACCACAACATGCTCAGAGAGGAGTATGTTGGAACATATTGACTAAATAGATTGTTTGGAGTTGTATTTTGGTACTTCCATGTCCAGTGGCAAAAGTTAATGGAAGGGTAAAGCAACTCAATACAGATAGGACCACTAAGGGCTCATATACTTAGGAATAAAAGATAGGTCATGCTATGAGTTAAGAATCTCAAACTACTAAAGTGCTGGTTGAGGAAAAAGGGAAAATTGAATGAGTAGTATAAAAAGCAGGACTGTAGTGGATATTCATATTTTCCCCTCGCTTTGTTATGGATATACTTGCATATGTTAATCATTTTTCCCCTTTTCTCCTTCCCTACTATTTTACATAAAGTGTATTGATAGTGGGTTAACATTACAATTTAAATTTTAAGTTACAAGATATCAAAGGTAGATTGGGATTGAAATAGATGAGAATAAGATACATTTCTGTTTTATGGAAAGAGTGTATCTTTAATTGAACCAGGGGTATAGCATTGTTATTATTGTTAAAGTTTGGAAGATAAATGTAGGTAGAATGGTGACTATAAATGCTGAGTAGTAAAGGGATCATTAAAAAGTGTGGATTTGCTCAATTACCTCTTTGTAACTTTTCAGCATTTTTCTTCTATAATGACATCTGTATTGTAGGAGATGGAGATCTAGTTACTACATTTTCCAAAACTTCTGCTAGTAGGAATTATATTTACCAATGAGAGGCATTCCTGCAAAATTTGAAAAGCATAAGAAACCAAAGGCATATTAATGTTTTCAGTTAGCAGCAAGTGGGTTCACGGGCTTTGGTAGACACGAAGTCTTGCCATGGTCTCCATGATTTTCCCTGTAAATTTCCTGATTTGATGATGGGGGCAGTGTGACATCACCCATGTTTTTCTCAGTTCCTGCAACTTCTTGCTTCCTTGAAAGCTGGTAGAAGTCTGAAATACTGTAGGGGTCTTTTCTGACCTTTCCTCTGGATTTTCCCTTGGTTTGGTAAGATCCCAATTCCTTGTATTTTAGCCCTTCCTCCCTGATGCACCTGGTGTGTGTGTGCATGTGTGTGTGTGTGTGTGTGTTTTGTCTCAATACAATCCTGCTTGATCTGCTATTCTTTAAAGCCAGGTTTCTCCCAAAATAATTTCCTATTTCTTGAATTTTGTTTAATTCGTACATATTTTATTTTTTAGCTAATAAAGCATCCAAAATGTACTGTAAACTGTATCATTAGAAAACTATTAAACGATTTGTTATTAATATATTCTTCCAATGAATATTAATGGTTAACCTACTATATGCCAGGCATGGTGCTCAGAGCTTGGGCATACCATAGTCACCAAGGTATAATTGTTTCATATGGCTAAAGTCTATTGGGAAAGATAAAAATTGTACAAGCACAAGATAAATACATCATTACAAACTACGTTAAGTGTAAGAAGAGCAGAGCAAGGAGACCAAATTTAGAACAAGGAATCAGGGAAAGACTTGAAAAATAAAATCTAAGTTGAGATCTTGATGATAGGTTTGTATTTGCTAGGTGAAGATTAGAAGAAAGAGCATCCGAGGCATAGTGAAATGTGTTGGGAAGAGTTTCTTGTGGTTGAGGAGTTCTATGAGGACTAATGTGGCTGTAATGTGTAGGCTGGGTGACAGTGGCAAGAGAAGGGGATGGAGAAGTAAGAAAAGTTGAGGTCATGCAGGGCCTTATACATGATGGTAAGAAGTTTGGGCTTTATTAGCTGTGGGAAGACATTGAAAAGTTTAAAGTAAGGGGATGACAAGATTCAATTTAAGTTTTATAAATATATTTGTTGCTGAAGAGGGAGATTGGATTGGAGGAGATGAGTAGATAAAAGGAGATTAATTATGAGATTATAGCAATAACACAATAAAGAAATAATGGTAATGGCAGTGAAGATGGAGAAAATGGACAAATGGATGCATGGGAAATATATTTATAGATAGAATGAATGAAACTTGGTGATGGAATGTGCATTGGAAATGAGGAAGAAGAAGGAATCAAGGACAGCTCCACGGTTTATGGCATGAAAAGCTTGGTAAATGGAGTGATTATTTACTAAGGTGTGGCACCAGGAAGTCTACAGGTTTATGGAGAAGATTGGGTTAACTTTGGAAATGTTATTTTTGAGATGCCTCTTGAGATATCAGGTAGAGATAGATACTCATTAAACATTTGTATTTAGGGATTCTACTATGATACGTTCATTTGTAGTTATTAGTAAAAATGATTTTTGAATCCCTGAGAATGAAAAAGGTTGAATATATTCGAACAATATTTTATATAACTATATAATAACACATAATGTAACACTTAATTCAAATTAATATGCTGCATGTGCTATTCTTACCAGTGCAACTGTTCCTTTAAGAGGAAAGAGCCTATGATTTCAAGTCAGAAAATTGAGTTCAAATTCCACCTCTGATACTAACTAGCTATGTGATCTTGGCAAGTTGATTAACCTCTTTAAGCCTCAGTTTCATTGTATATATAATAGAGATACCAATACTTGCCTCAATTAAGGATTAGAATAGTTAATATCTGATATTTATAAATCACATTATGAGGTACACAGAAACTGTTTTAAACAGTGGTAAATATTATTATTGTGTTACTGTAGTTACCTTTAGAATATTGTGGCTGCTACAGTTGCTTTTCTGTACCCAGGTCATCACATATTGTTGCCCACTTCTCTATACTGACATCTTTGGTCTGGACTTCAGCAATAGCAGATTTCTCACACTCCTGCTCCCCTTTTCCTTTTATTCTCCAAATAGCAACATTCTTAAAACATGCATTGAGTCATATTCTGTCCTCCTTTTAAAAGTTTTCAATGGCTTCTGTTTTCACTTGGAATAAAATCCAAACTCCTTACCAGGGCCTAGAAGGCCCTGCCCAACTCTCATATAGTCTCATATAGTCTCATATAGTCCCTGCCCAACTCTCACACCATATTTTATGTCACTTTCCTCTTTGTTCAACACTCTTTAGCCACACTTCCTTTGGGAACTTCTAGAACACATCAAGCTCTCTTTTGCACCAGGCTTTTGATCTTGCCCCCCCCTCTGTCTCCCTATATTTCCCTTGCTCTTTGAATGGAAGACTAAACTCATTATAATCCTTCAATTTTAGCTCAGAAGTCATCTCTTTGAGTGGAATTTTCTGAACACACTATCTAAAAGTGCCCTCTACTACTCCCTGAGTTACTCTCTATCTCATCATCTTAATTATTCATTTACCTGTTTTCCTGTCTCCCCACTAGAATATGAAATCCATCAGGGCAGGTCTCTTTTCTGTCATGTTTACTGTTAAACTTGCATATCTAGCACAGGGCTTCCAACGTATTATGAGCTTAATAAATATTTTCTTGAGTATATACATGATTATTGCCACCCTTTGGGAATCCCTGAGGGCAGGGACTCTGTCTGTTTTGTTAACCACTTCATCTCTAGCATTTAGCACATTGACCAGCACATAGTAATGTCTCAATAGATTTCTACCGAATGAACGATTGCATGAATAAACACATGAATCAATTAATCAAAAGCTAATCTCCAGTTTTAGCATCTCCAAAAGCTAAGTCTACATTCTTCATCACAAAATATGAATATGTTAGCGCATTGGAAATAAAAAGGAATGTCAGAAGTACCTAAAATCATTGTGTCAAAGGTATAAAATGTGGAATGACCATGTCATAACTATGAGTGCTTTGAGGACAGAGAAAGCTTTTGTCCTTTCTGTCACTGTATTCTAGCTTCTAGCACATGGTCCTTTATAGAAGTTTCCTCTTCAGCTGATCTGTAAAGTAGAAGAAATATAATTATTATCACAGTACAATTTTAAAAGTGTGTCCTCCAGATAAGTTTTTGTATTAGTTGCTTCTGAGCAATCAGGAAATATATTGACCCACATTTCTGGGTGGTATATTTTCTTCCTTCTCACCTGCAAATGTCATTCAAATAATGTGATCCTTTCACAGACTGGGCAAACTGAAAAGGAAATTAATCAAAGAGCTGTTAGCTGGAACATTTGACTTGGTACAAATATTCCCACACCTACCAGGGTTTAGCTTATTTTAAAAAGAAACCTCTAGTGTGAAAGAAATAGTTTAAATTAAAAAAACAAACAAACACAAGTGTATAGGTCTAGATAAAGTCCCTTACCAATTCAAACTTCCTTACATCCAGGAAGACTATTTTAACCCATGTTTCTTGGTTTGATTTTATAGATGGGCCAAATTTCACGTGTGAGAATTTATATTACACTTCTCTTGGGTGCACAATTTCTTTCCTCTCAAAGCTAAGTTTAGGTGAACTCTTGAATTTCTTTGACTTAAGAGGCTTGAGGGTGTAAAATTTTTATAGCTACACTGGAATTTTAGGATTTTCTAAGATTTAAGTCTCAAATTCTAGACACAGTGTCTAAGAATTTTTTCCTAGTTAGGAGAACACCTAGGCCTAGACCTCCCTGCAGTGACTGATGTAGTGGGAGAATTAATGGCAATGTTTTAAAAAGCTGAGTTTTCTAGATGAAATATGCCTCTCTGGTTCAAAACATTGGTGACTCAGCTGAGTCTTTTCAGTTATAAAAATCAAATCAAATGTGTTTACCAGAACAGTGCTTCTAATATGAATGCTACCCACATGTTTTCATATGTCTAGCATATGCGTGACTTATTAAAATATCTTACAGATGCAGTTGAATGAAAATGATGCATTTGAATATTAACATTTAACTTACCAAGTACTTCATCACAGTCCTGGCATAAAAGACCTCAAATTCTGTTTGGTAAATTTAGCAATAGAACTATAGGTAATTTAGTTCTCTCCTATAATTCTGTCTTCCTGGTAGAAATTGCATCCTTCCTTGACAATTTTTTACCTGACTTTAAGACCAATCTATATGATAATAGCTGCCTGAAGTCCTCAACTTGACATACTTTTAAAATTTCTTACTGCTGGTGTTTTCTACATTGGTTTACTGTTTTATTTCAAATGCACCACAGAGATTGTTTCTTTGGATTCTGAAAATCAAGAATCATTTTTTGATGTTTAGCAAAGCATCATGTATGTTAACAGGTACATTATTATTGTTTTAGAGATTATAAATTAGCACAGCTGAGACTGTATCACTTTCCTCAGGCTAATTAATATAAAGAGGTAGCAATTTACTAATGTCTGGACTTTGTCACTATTAAATAGGCTTAGAGTAAAATATTCTAGAACCGTTTTGTTCATATTCCATACATTTCCATCAGGATGGAATAGGAGATTTTTCTGGTCTGGAAGAACTCAAGTACCTTTTAAAGTGTGAAATTTTGGGGGGAGATTGTGCTTTAAGAGAGTCAGACTCCACAAATACTATTTTGATGGACATGTTGGTCATTAGATAATAAAATATATGTGAATAAATATTAAAGGAATGCAAATATACACAAACAAAAAATAAGCACTTACCAAGGAAGTTGTCATCATCTATGGAAATCAGCCAAAGAAATAAAACTTTCGTTTTAATTCTTTGAAAAGATAATCTACAATGGATTTGTTTTAGATGTTGGTTTAACAAGGTTTCCTTTGGTTAGCTTTTTACACAATGTTTGTATTGTACTTGTATAATAGCTTATCTCGTTGAATATTATTATCATACTTATGAATAACATTATCAAATATTTATTGAGCTTCTTGCATAGTGTCTGGCACATAGTAAGCATTAAACAAATATGCTTGATTGAATTCATTAAATCATATTGAATAAAATTAAATTTTAATGCAGAAAGATAGCACTAAGGTGTGTTTAGGGCTAAATGCAAACAATACATTTAAAATGAAAATCTGACTAGTTTGTTCATTCTACACCACATCCCGTTCACAACAGTTTTTATATTGGATCCAAATGTGCCCATATTTTCTTTAACTTCAGTCTTCTAGGTCAATTTACCACACGTATGGAGAGTGAACTCAGGAACTTGAGTTACAGACTCTTTGATTCACGGACACAGTGCCTGCTTTAAGACTTAGAGGAACTGGTAAAACCTCAGGATGGAAGAACTCTCAAAAGTAATGGAAGTCCTTTCCCTGGGATTTCTCAGAGTGCCCTCCATAGAACTCACTCTTCCTGAGATGTTCCATGGGGGAAAAGTCAGTCTATACCAAATAAGTTTGCAAAATGTTGTCTATTGTAGCTCTCTCCTGGTGAGTCACAACGCACATTAGCATAGTAAAGCCCCAATCAGCCCTGAAAAAAATATATTTAATATAATATTTCTTCAAATATGTTTGAATGTGGAAGTCTTTTTCAAGTAAATCCCACTAGTGTCCCAAGAATCTAATGTTCTCTTCAGCATATATTGGGCAATTCTGTCTTAAGGTGCTATCAATAATTTACATTAATTGTGAAAGTAAGATTTGGAAAAAGAGAATATGAAGATTTTGGATATTAGAAGAATTTGGAGGGAATATCAATGAGGGAGGAAAATGAAGCCAAACAGGAAGCTATGGGGTAACGGAAATGACCTTCAAAATTTATTTAGTAGTAGTTTCTCAGCTACTTCATCTCTCTTGACAAGCACCAGATGTCAATGTTAGGGATTTCTTTTGATGCAAAAAATCATATCAGAAATAAAATTCTTTGGACCAACCAGACAGTGACGTTTAGGATAGTTTAATTTGTAACACAAATGGAATCTAAATGGCGATGAAGATAGTGAAAGAAAATCATAAAATAACAACACTGGGCGAGGCCTTGAAAAATTCTATTTCATCTCTATTCCATGTCAGAGGTACTTTATTTAAAATAAACATATTCAGTTGCATTGTTAAGTGTTGTCAATTTTCATAACTGTTACATCATGAAATTCTTTCTAATATCTAATCTAAATCCTTTCTCATATGACCTAAAACTGTTCCCTCACATCTTGCCTTTGCATGCATACTAGTTTGCTGTCACTTAATGGAATTTTGTCATCTTTCATTTGAATTCTTTAACCAAGCCCTTCTCTTCCTTATAAAGAGGAATTTAAAATGTGTCTGAAACTAGACTTCAGCCACAGAGAAAACAGCAGCAATATCTTCTTAATTTCTGACTGGATTGTTTTCAGAGCTTCCCATACAAAACAAAAGAAAACTTTATACATAAGTGCTTTTTGCTGGGAAGAGGACAAAAGAGGATTTTCAGCAATATGTTTGAGAAAGAGCTGGGATTGCTCTGTATTTGGTGCCTGGAAACACAAAAGTATTTTATGTGAGGCTGTTACTGACTTAATAACTGCCCTGGTAAATAAAGTTAGGAAGCATGTGGATTTTTCAATTCTCTTTGAAGTCAAGTCTCTGGTTAAAAAAGAGGGACTTTGCTGGTGTCAGGTGGTGCTTCAAGGACAGTAAAAAGCGCCTTGGAAAGCAGGCTCAGATGCTCAGAAGGGATTCTGGATGGAGACTCTGCTCCCAGAGTGCTTTTGAACACCACGAAGAATGTATTCATCTACCTTCAGTTCAATAATTAATGCTGCTATTCCTACAGCTACTCTTAGAATAGCAAATAATGGCAACTCAAGACATTAAAGGGATTTCATTTAAGATGCTTTATTTCCTGGCATATTTTGGCCTTGATGGGTATATTGTTATAAGTCTTATAGTGACATAGAGTGGAGATACTTTTAAAGTTAGGGGAATCTTTGTGACCTTCACAAAAGAAGAGACAGTGAACGATTTAACAGAATATTTTACTAAATTTTAATTTATCATAAAAGAAGTGCAAAGCATTCAAATGATTGGCATAGCACCATGGAACAGAGCTCTAATTGGAAGACAGATGATGATTTGCACTTGACATGGAAGAGACTTTGCTGTCAGGACTCTGGATTTGTTTCATGTGGAGCTTGGTACACTCGGAAGTGATTTAAATCCAGAATTTTATCTGAATCCTAAGGAAATTCTGCAGTTGAAGCAGCTTCACAAAGAAAAGAAAACACATAGACACAACACTCACACACATTTATAAACTCATTTTCTTGCTTCTTTGAAGAGTGCTCTGTTGTGGCTGTTGCCACGGGGAGGAGAGCAGCCCTCTGGTATTTTTCTCGAGATCTATTTCTGAAAGAGTCTATTGCTAAAGAGTAGCTGTCTGTAACCAACTTTCTTGCATGTGCTTTGTTCTGTATATAAAGGTTATTTTATTGGTTAGCCATGAGTTTTTGTGTATACTAGGCATGATTTTCTACCACTTATCAAATTTGCTACTGTATTATCAAGCTTATTTCACATATTATATATGTGAAATTTAAATACAGCACTATAATTATGCTTGTAATTGTTTTTCAAAATATATATTTTTTATTACAGAAGTTGTGAACTTACAAACAATCATTCACATGTGTGGAATTCCCATACAACACCCCTTCACCAACACACCACACTGTTGTGGAACATTTGTAACAGATTATGCAACAATATCATCAGATTATTACCACTAACTATGGTCCATAGCGTATATTTGGCATATTTTTTCCATACCCCCTATTATTAACACAGTATATCTTTGGCATTGATGCAAGAATATTACAGTATTGCTGTTAACTATAGTCCATGTATTACATTAATTGTATTTTTCCCATACTTCTCCACATTCCCACCTCCCTGCAATAGTAGCGTACATCTGTTGTAGTTCACAGAAGGACATTCTTGTAATTGTACTATTAACCACAATTCTCATCCTCTACTGGGTACATAATGTTATTCAGTCCCTACATTATTCTCTAGCTTTCTTTCAATTGACATTTACATCTCTAGACTACCCCTTTCAGCCACAAAAATCACATTTATAAACCAGCTGTGTTTGTTCTACTCACTATAATGTGTTACCATCAACTCTATCTGTTTCTGCACTTTGACAGTTAATTAAAACTACATACATTAAGCATCAGCAGTCCTTCTCAGCTCTCCACTTGTTTTCTAATAACCTATTTTAGGTTTTAACTCCATGCATTTATTCTTTGTGTTTAGTTCATGTTAGTGAGACCATGCAATATTTGTTCTTTTGTGTCTGGCTTATTTCACTTAGCATAATATCTTCAAGATTTATCCATGTTATCCTATGTGTTCCAATTTCATTTCTTCTTACTGCAGCATAGTATTCCATTGTATGTATATATCACATTTTGTTTATCCATTCATGTGTTGATGGACACTTGGATTGTTTCCATATATTGGCAATTGTGAATAATGCCACTATGAACACTGGTGTGCAGATGTCTGTCTGCGCCACAGTTTTCAATTCTTCTGGATATATTCCTAGTAGAGGAATTGCTGGGTCATATGGTAGCTCTATATTTAGCTTCCTGAGGAACCGCCAAACTGTCTTCTACAGAGGCTTGTACCATTTTACAATCCCATCAACAGTGAAGGAATGTTCTATTTTTCCACATCCTCTCCAGGACTTATTGTTTTCTGTTTTCTAAACATTTATTTCCCCCCTGTGAATGGCTCCCTTGTCTGTTTGCTTGTTGCTTTTGCTTGTTGTTTTTGCTCATTGTTTCTGCTTGTTGTCTGTTTTTTCTTTAGGAGGCACTGGGAACTGAACCCAGGACCTTCCATGTGGAAGCCGGATGCTCAACTAATTGAGCCACATCTGCTCCCTGCTTATTTGTTTTTGTTCATTGTGTACTCATTTTCTTTTTGCTCAGTGTCTGCTAATTGTCTGCTTGTTGTTTGTTTGTCTTCTTTAGGAGGCACTGGGAATTGAACCCGGGACCTACCATGGGGGAGACAGTCGCTCAACTGCTTGAGCCATATCTGCTCCCTCTGCTTCTTAATAATGGCCATTCTATGCAGTGTGAGATGATATCTCATTATCGTTTTGATTTGCCTTTTTCCAATAGCCAGTCATATTGGATATTTTTTCATGTGCTTTTTGGTCATTTGTATTTCTCGTTTGGAGAAATGTCTCTATAAATCTTTGGCCCATTTTTAAATTAGATTGCTTGCTCTTTTATTTTTGAGTTGTATGATTTCTTTATATAGAATGAAAATCAAATCTGTATTGGATATGTAGTTTCCAAACATTTTCTCCCATTGAGTGGGCTGCCTTTTCATCTTTTTGATGAAGTCCTTTGAATCACAAAAGTGTTTAAGTTTGAGGAGGTCCCATTTATCCATGTTTTCTTTCATTGCTCATGCTTTTGGTGTAAGGTTTGAGAATCCACCACCTACCACCAGATCTTAAAGATGTTTTCCTACATTTTCTTCTAGGAGCTTTATAGTTCTAGTTTTAATATTTAGGTCTTTGATCCATTTTGAGTTAATTTTTGTATAAGGTGTGAGAAAGGAGTCCTCTTTCTTTCTTCTGGCTATGGATATCCAGTTACCCCAGCACCATTTGTTGAACAATCTGTTCTGCCCAAGCTGGGTGAGTTTGACAGACTTGTCAAAAATCACTTGACCATAGATATGAAGGTCTGTTTCTGAACCATCAATTTGGTTCCATTGGTCTATGTGTCTCTTTTTATGCCAGTACCATGCTGTTTTTACAACTGTAGCTAGGTAATATGATTTGAAGTCTGGAAGTGAGAGTCCTCCAACTTTGCTTTCCCTTTTTAAGATTTTTCTGCCTATTTGAGGTACCAAACGCTTCCAAATAAATTTGATAATTGTGTTTTCCATTTGTTTAAAAAAATGCTGGTGGAATATTTATTGGGATTGCATTGATCTGTATATCAATTTGGGTAGAATTGACATCTTAATGATATTTAGTCTTCCAATCCATGAGCATGGAATGTTCTTTCAATTATTTAGGTCTTTTTAAATTTCTTTTAGCAATGCATTGTAGCTTTCTGAATACAGCGTTTTACATACTTGGTTAAGTTTATTGTCTTGATTCTTTTAGTTGCTATTGTAAATGGAAGTTTCTCCTGACTTCCTCAGATTGCTCATTACTAGCGTATAGAAACAACACTGATTTTTGTGCATTGATCTTGTATTCTGACATGCTACTGAAATCATTTATTAGCTCTAGCATCTTTGTTGTGGATTTTCTGGGACTTTCTAGGTATAAGATCATATCATCTCGGGAAGCGGATGTGGCTCAATCGATAGAGCTCCCGTTTACTATATGGGAGGCTCCGGGTTCGCTTCCCAGGGCCTCCTTGTGAGGGCAGGCCGGCCCGCGCGGCGCAGTGGGCTGATGCAGCAGGACCTCACAGCAAGGGGGAGATAAGCAGACATGGAAAAAACACACAGCGAATGGACACAGTAAACACAAGCAGCAAGGGGGGGATAAATAAATAAATAAATAAATCTTTAAAAAAAAAAAAAGATCATATCATCTGTGAATAGCAAAATTTTTACTTCTTCCTTTCCTATTTGGATGACTTTTATTTCTTTTTCTTTCCAGATTGCTCTAGTAAGAACTCCTAGCATTATATGGAACAACAGTGGTGACAGGGGACATCCTTATCTTGTTCCTGATCTCAGTGGGAAAGCTTTCAGTCTTTCACCATTGAGTACAATGTTTTCTGTGGGTTTTTCATATATGGCCTTTATCATGAAGAGAACATTCCTTCAATTTCTATATTTTGCAGTATTTTTTATCAAGAATGGATGCTGTATTTTGTCAAATTTCTTTTCTGCGTCAATCAATAGGATCATGTGATATTTCTTCTTTGATTTATTAATTTGGTGTATTATGCTGATTGATTTTTTTGTGTTGAACATTGCCTGTCATAAAACCCATTTGATCAAGATGAATAAATTTTTTAATGTGCTGTTGGATTCAGTTAACAAGTATTTTGTAGAGGACTTTTGTGTCCATACTCATTAGGGAAATAGATCTGTAATTTTCTTTTTTTTTTTTCTTTTGTAATATGTTTACCTGGCTTTGGTATTAGGGTGATATCGTCTTCATAGAATGAGTTTGGTGGTGTTCCTTCTTGTTCAAATTTTTGGAAGCACTTGAGTAAGATTGGTATTAATTATTCTTTGAATGCTTGATAGAACACACCTGTGAAGCCATCTGGTCCTGGGTTTTTCATTTTGGGGAGTTGTTTGATGACTGTTTCAATCTCTTTACTTGTGATTGGTTTGTTGAGGTCTTCTATTTCTTCTAGGGTCAGTGCAGATTGTTCGTACATTCCTAAAAATTTTTCCATTGCATCCACATTGTCTAGTTGGTTGGTGTATGGTTGTTCATAGCATCCTCTTATGATCTCTTTTATTTCTGTGGAGTCAGTAGTAATGTGCTCATTTTCATTTTTTATTTTATTTATTTGCATCTTCTCTCCATTTTTCTTTGTCGGTCTAGATAAGCATTTGTCAATATTGTTAACCTTCTCAAAGAACCAACTTTTGGTTTTGTTTATTCTATTTTTTTGTTGTTGTTCTCAATTTCATGTATTTCTACTCTGATCTTTGTTATTTCATTCCTTCTACTTGCTTTGGGAACAGTTCTTTTTTCTAGTTTTTCCAGCTGTGTAGAAAAACTGATTCAGTGTAGAGCACTGATTTTAGCTCTTTCTTCTTTTTTAATGTAAGCATTGAGGGCTATAAATTTCCCTTTCAGCACTGCTTTCACTGTATCCCATAGGTTCTGATATGTTGTGCTTTAGTTTTCATTCGTCTTCAGATATTTATTGCTTTCTCCTGCAATTTCTTCTTTGACCCATTGATTATTTGAGTGTGTTGTTTAATCTCCATATATTTGTGAATTTTCCCTTCTTCCGCCTCTTGTTGATTTCCAACTTTATTCCATTATGATCAGAGAAAGTGTTTTGTATAATTTAGATCTTGTTGAATTTATTAAGATCTGCTTTGTGACCCAATATATGGTCAATCCTGGAGAAAGATCTATGAGCACTTGAGAAGAATATATATCCTGATGTTTTGGGGTGCAATGTTCTGTATATGTCTGTTAGGTTTAGCCCATTTATCATATTATTCAAGTTTTCTGTTTCTTTATTAATCCTCTGCCCAGATGTTCTATCCAATGCTGAGAGTGGTATATTGAAGTCTCCAACTATTACTGTAGAGACATTTATTTCTTCCTTCAGTTTTGCCAGTGTTTGCATCATGTAATTTGGGGCACCTGGTTAGATGCATATACATTTATGACTTTATTTCTTCCTGGTGAATTGTCCCTTTTATTAATATATAATATCTTTTCTTGTCTCTAATAACAATTTTGCTTTTAAAGTCTGTTTCATCCAATATAAATAGAGCTACTCCAGCTTTTGTTGTTGTTGTTAAATACTGCATGTGTGGTATACCTTTTTCCACATTTTCACTTTCAATCTATTGGTATCCTTGGGTCTAAGATGAATCTCTTGTAGACACACATATAGGTGGCTCATATTTTCTTACCCATTCTGCAAATCTTTGTCTTTTGATTGGAAAGTTTAATCCATTAACATTCAATGTTATTACTGTAAAGGCAGTTCTTACTTCACCCATTTTGACCTTTCAGTTTTAACTGCCATATTTTATTTTCAACATTCTTTTTACACCTTCAGTTATATTTACTGATATAATCTTCATTTCCATACTCTCTTCCAAGTCCTTTTCTCCTGTCTTTTCTTTTTTTGCTGTAGCACTCCCTTTAGTATTTCCTGCAAAGCTAGTCTTTTGGTTACAAACTATCTCAGTTTCTGTTTATCTGTGAATATTCTAAACTCACCCTCATTTTTAAAAGACAATTTAGCTGAATATAAGATTCTTGGCTGGCGGTTTTTCTCTTGCAATACCTTATCTATAATACCACTGCCTTTTTGACTCCATGGTTTCTGGTGAGAAATAGGCACTTAATCTTATTAGGTATCCTTTGTAAGGTATGCATTGTTTTTCTCTTGCTTCTTTCAGAATTCTCTCTTTGTTTTTGGCATTTGACATTCTGATTAGTATGTGTCTTGGAGGTGGTCTATTTGGATTCATTAGGATGGGTGTACATTGTGCTTCTTGGACAAAGATATCTATGTCTTTCAATAGAGTTGGGAAATTTTCTACCATTATTTCTTCAAATATTCCATCTGCCCCTTTTCCCTTCTTTTCTCTTTCTGGGACACTCATGACCTGTATGTTTGCAAGTCTCTTACCATCATTTAGTTCCCTGAGACCCTGTTCAATTTTTCCAATCTTTTCTTCATCTGTTCTTTTGTATGCTCAGTTTTGGAGGCAATGTCTTCAGGTTCACCAATCCTTTCTTCTGCCTCCTCAAATCTGCTGTTATATGCCTCCAGTGTATTTTTTATTTCATTTATTGTGACTTTCATTTCCATAAAATCTTCTATTTTTCTATGGATGCTTTCAAATTCTTCTTTGTGCTCACCCAGTGTCTTCTTAATATCCTCAATCTCTTTAGCCATCTCATTGAATTTATTAAGGAGATTTGTTTGAATATCTATGATTAGTTGTCTCAACTCCTTTATGTCATCTGGAGGCTTATCTTGTTCTTTGGCCATATCTTCCTCTTTCTTGATATGGATTGCAATTTTTTTTTTTTTTTTTG
>JAQZBX010004257.1:0-12807 GCA_029593785.1 Cabassous unicinctus | reverse complement strand
CTTTCTCCTCTGCCAGGGGTAGGGACAGAGCCATAGCCATGTGTAATAACCCAAGTCATGCAGGCCAAGACCATCTGTAGTTGCCCTGAGAGAATGATGAAGCTTCTCACCCCTTCCTCCCCTGCCTGTGGTGAGGATGTAGCTGCAGGCATGTGTAGCAATCTATGCCATGCAGTTTCAAATGACTCTAATTGCCCAGGTAAACTGCCATAGCATCAGCCCCTCTCTTACCCTGCCATAGGTGGTGATGGACCCTCTTGAGTGCCTTTCAATGTAATCCATGTTGGCAGAATATGCTTGCCATTGCCCAGAGAGGCTGAGGGGGTACTGTCCCTCCTGGCATATAGAGGGTAGGGATGGAAACACAGGCACCCAACAGTCCAGTCTGTGCAAGCCAAAGGTACCCGCCATTGCCCAGAGAGTCTAAGGAAACACCAGCACCCTCCTATCTTATTAGGGGGTGGTTCAGGGGTGGAGATTGAATCAAAGACAAACAACAAACCAGTTTGTGTAGGCCAAAAGCACTTGCAGTTGCCTAGAGAGGCTGAGGAAACACCAGCCCCCTTCTATTCTATGGGGGGTGGGGATGGAGCTACAGGTGTCTGAGTATCCAGTCTGTGCAAGCTGAAGCACAGGAAGATACCTAGAGAGGCTGAAGAAACACCAGCCTCCTTCTATCCTATGGGGGTAGAGGGGTGGAGATGGAGTTGAAAGAGCTCAGCAAACCAGTTTGTGTAGGCCAAAAGTGCCTGCAGTTGCCCAGAGAGGCTAAGGAAACACAGCTCCGCTCCTATCTTATTTGAGTGCAGGGCTGAAGCCCCAGGTGTCCTACTTTCCAGTCTGTAACAGCAGGCTGAGTGCCTGCAGTTGCCTGGAGAGGCTTCTTCCCTGGTGGAGGTGGGGCTGGAGCCTAAGTCAGGGCTGCAATCTGATCTGTGTGAAAACAAGTTGGTCCCTACCTTCACTGTGATTTTCAATCAGTCCTGCTTCCCCTCATGCAGGAGGCAGAGTTAGATGTCAGCTATCAGCCTTTTTTTTCAACTTGGACAAGTTTAGACTTTAGCTGTTCTTAGGATTATACTTACTTGCCTCTGATCACATTAGAGGTTATTGAAAGAGAGACAGTTAAATTCAGATAGCCTGAAATCATATGTGATCAAAAATCTTTTGGAATGCTTATTCTGAAGTGCAGAAACAATTTTTAAATTCACTGGTTTGAACCCAAAAGCACAGTTCCAGGTGCATTGTAACCTCTCAATATTTGTAGGCTGAATGAATAAATAATAGGTGTCAAATAACAAGTGATTCATTCATTCATTTTGTGAAGCTGTTTGTTTTACTTACTATTTAAATCATTCTCCATTCACTTTTCTGCATAAATTCATAAATCTAGCCAATCCTGCATGAAGACATGGGAATCATACACAGCCATTTACTAAGTCAGGTAAATTGTTTCTAAAATGTCTGTTATCCCTGTGATGGCCCATTGGGTAAGAATTGTCTGCTTACAAGTACAGAAACCAGCTCTACTCAATTGGAGGATAATATCCTTTACACATTTGGGGATGTTTGAGAAATCACCCAAATATCAGTGAGTTCTTTGATACCTAAAGTTTCTGTTTAGGAATATTTCAAATTTTTACATATGTTTCAAATAAAGGAAATAAGAAAGACCAAAGTTTAACCAGAAGTTTATAAATTTGGTTAAAAAAAGTTTATGAAAGTATTTTTCTTTCTGTTAAGCAATTATAGCTTAACATGGATATGGCGAAATCACCTGTAGAACAATGACGTTTAGGATTTTGACAGATCTCTTCCTTTATTAACAAATGTTTCTTACAAAGAATGGAAAGATTTATTTTACTTGTCTATCTGCATGTAAATCTGATATACATATCAGTGATTACAGCATTTATTATTTTAAAAAATCTAGCTGAACTAATACAAATAAGAGGGTAGAATAATCCATCTTTGTGTTAGTGTCTTTTTGAGATCATTTATACATGCAGTGATAGAGAAAGATAATTAGAGTATTGATTTCAATAATATTTTAATGGAATATAATCAATCTTTCAAACTTTGTATATGCCTGATTCTTAAATTCTTGGTGCCAAGTATAATGATTTTTTTTCATGTAATAACCCACTTTTATTTCTCTTTGCTTATAAATTTCACAAATGTCATAATTAACTTCTTTAAAAAGTACGTTTATTGTCTCTCAGAACTTCTCTTACGACATCCCAAGCATCATCAGTTTTGAGATGGAGCTGCACCATCTCGTGTTCAATTTGCTATTACCCAGTTGTTATGAATACTATTACCACTTTTTATTCCTTTATATCTTACTCTGCTGTTCTCTTCTCATTTCCACATAAACTGGAGTGGGAGCTCTGAAATAGATCCTGTTAACTGGAAAGAGTCAATTAATTCACGCTTTGAGCTAATGAGATAGGCTCCATTTTTGGACAGGATTTATGGGCATGGGAGCAAAGTCTCTCACTCTATCCAGTAGACTCCTCCCAATTCCACAAGCTGCTAGGTGTTGGAAATCTTTTCTGATATTAGATATATGGTTTTTCAGCCTAGCTTTCCACGCTTCTATGGTGTAAATTATCCTTTTTAAAATCTAAAATGTGCTTGAGATATTTCTGAAAAGTGTTCTCAGTGTAGCCAGTGTTTAATTGAAGATGGGACTACAGTTCAAACACATTCTCCTGAATTGTCACCAGGTGTCTGAAACAGCAGGAAGTAAACTATCTTCTTTTCAGCTAAGAACCTATTAAAGCTACTGGCTGTATTTGTTGTAATACCAGCCAGTTGGAATGAAGCCATTCCAGACCAGCTTATTAATCATATAAACTACAGTTTTGACCTACTAGTTCTGTCTAATACCCTCATTGCAGTTTCCTTTTAAAAATTAGCCAGCACAGCTCTTTTTAACCCTCAAGTTTCTTGAGGCTTTCTGATATTCTTAATGGACAAACGTATAAAACAGCACAGTTGCTAATTTATAGAGAGATTATAACCTGAAAGGTCATTTGTAAACTAGTTGTTTGAAATAATGGCACTCACTGTCCCAAAGAACACATTTGTACTTGTTTGCTTAGGTTCCTTGACTGCCTTCACCTCTTTATACTTATCATTCTTTTGTGGAATGAATGAATGAAGATAATGCTAATACTGTAACACCTAATCACAGTGTAAAAACAAAACAAAAAAAAAAACAGAAAGAAACAAACAAAAAAACAATTCCTGCAAGAAAATGCTGTCAGAGTTCTACTTCAGGATGACGTCAGTCACAAAATTTCTCTAATGCATTGGAGTAAGAATTCTTTAGCAATTTCCCGACTTCTGGATAGAAACTTCTCTGATTCAAGTGGGTGAATCTTCCTGGGAGCCCTTTTAAGTCCTGCATGGTTTTCTTTCCTTCTTTTCTTTTCTTCTGCTGTTCCTTAAATTGGTTTCCTATTTCCCTAGACCTCTATGTAGTTCCATATAATTTTGTTTAAATGACTACTCCTGAAATAAGAATGAAAGCCCATTTCTTAAAGGGTTTCCTTCTTTGTTTTTTCTTCCTCCTTGTGTTTATAACAAGAAAGTAAGATATATCAAAAATTTAAAAGAAGGGAAAAAAACAAAACAAAAACAAAATGTCTCCCAGTCTCCCTTCTATAAGATATACTCCACTCTATATTTTCTTTTCTGGTTGTTCACAGTGAGGAAGTAGAGTTTCCCATAAATGCTAAAAGATAGAGGTTTTTTTAGTCTCAAAGGACATAAGAAAGATTCCTCTATTTAGAGGGTTTGTGGGCATTTTATGAGATTTGGGGCTGAGTCTGATCAGAGAAAGATGGGATTAAGGCTTTATGGGAATTTAGCAGGGTGTATCAGTTAACTTTTTCCACAATGATTCTGATTTAAAAATCACTCTGAAGCTCCGTGACAGGAAACAATAGACAATTCTGTCTTGCTCATGCATGTGCAAGTTTGCTGTGGCTCAGCTGATTCAGGCTGGCCTTGGCAACAGGCTGGTGGTGGTGGTGGTGGGGTGGCGCTCCAGGTCTGCTCCAGGTGTCTCTCATTCTTCCGGGATCAGTGGTTTACTTAGGGGTATGTTCTTCTCATGCCTGTAACAGAACATAAGAGGATAAGCTGAGCTGAACAAGCACATCTCAACCTCTGCTTATTAAATAGCCCATGGCTAAATCAAGTCACACATCTTCTCCCAAAGTCAAGGACCGAGAAGTAAACTCCCCATCTTACAGGAGGAAATGCAGTCATATGGCAGAGGGTAAATACAAGACAAGGCATAGAATTGGGAAAAACAATGTAATCTACTACCCAGGTATAGATGGAGAACATGTGTATGCCTCAGGGAGGCTAATAATTTGGCACCTTTTAAAATCAGTGTTCTTTAAACAGTTTAGCATTTATTTAGTGAAGGTGGAGAGAAATTGAATGCCTATTAGAACAAATTGTTCCAAGAAACATTTACTCAGTAATTTACTTCTGTTTGCCAAACCAGAGTCAATATTAAGGAAAAAAAAGACAAAACTATTGTAATAGATAAGAGTCCAGGTTCTGAACCAGGTTTGCTGGGTTAAAATACCAACTCTGCCCTTACTAGCTCTGTGACCTAGGGTGCATTATTTAACCTCAAGTTATAGATAATAATCATTAATATGGCTGCTATTTTCTCTTTAGCTTTCTTTTTTATATGGCAAATCAGACAACTTCTTAAGAGGCAAAGAATTTAAAATTTAGGCAATAAAAGAAATTGTACTTCAATAATGCATTTTTGGAATTTCACTGGTTGCAACTGACATTTATCTGACTACAATCACAGATGTTCATTTAACAAGGGCTCAATAGAGTTAGATCTGCATTTGAGAAGGATGTATATTTGAGGGCATTATAAGATTGAAAAAGGGGGATGAATTTTAAATTTTACCATTTATTCCAGTGATATTTTAGCACCCTTACAATTGGCCCTTCATGAAGATGTCAGTATGGCTTTTCCCTTAATCCTGCTCTGGTTCAGGGAACAGAGCTGAATTCATTTAAGGGACTAACGAGTCAGGGAAGATCTTTGACTGTCTCATTGCATTGGCAACGTGAGCTAACCGCTAGAGCGTGGAACGGAGAAGCAGGGATGGAACCATGCATTGAACCAGTAGCAGGAAAGTCAAGGGCTTAGGTTAGGATTAGCACTTGGGGTTAAGGGAGCCACATGTCAATCATCTAGGAAGGGAGGAGAAAGTGATTGGCATCTATTGCCTGCTAGGAAGATTATCTAGAACTGGGTTAGTTCTTTGGCCTTTTGTTGAAAAAAAAATAAAATAAACAAACGAAAAAAAACAAAACACTTGTGAATATAATTGGTGAGATGGATGCCTTGAGGCTAAATTGATCTCTACAGTGAAGAGCCTTGCCAGGCAGGGCAGAAGAGAGAAAAGATGAGGTGAATTGGAAAGGACTGTGAAAGGGACACTGGGGTGGATGCCATGTTTGCCAAAGTTGAAGGAGAGATGGAGAAAGAAGATGATAAGTTTTTCTGGTCTCATGACTATTTCTGAAAGACTGCAATAAAGATTTAAATTGCTTTAATTGTTTTTCAGTTACCAGATTCTTATTTATTTGGAGAACACTCCATGCTGTGACTTTCTTCCAGGCAAAGAGTACGTCAACCTGGATTAAGTGAGATATCATTATGATCAAGAATATTTATCCTTGCAACTTCCTAGATATGAGTGAGATAGAAGTTCAGGCAGTAGTTTTTCTGTTATTGTTATTGGGACTTAATTGTATCAACATATTGACATGGTCTAGGGAAATGTGGTTATACTTATAATTATTGAAATTCACCAACTGTTAAATAAGATATGAATGGATAAAGAGTACATCCTATTTTCAATTAACATTATATCACAAACCACATTATTTTTTAAATTGAACATTTTGTGCATTTTGATGAAAATATGTATTTATGCATGCCAAGAAATACAACAGTGCTTTTATAACAGGTTCTAATTAACAGTCAGCTAATAGCACAGTATTCAGAATTGTATCCCATTTGACCAGGTAGAGTTCTGAAAGCTTGATGAGAAAAAATAATGTGCATAAGGTAAATAAATCACTCTAGATAAACAGACAGTTGGCCAACCATTTAATTATTTTAGTGATGCTTGCAATTAATTGTAATTATTTTTTAAAAAAATAACTATATTGCTAAATGCCTATTTAATTTGCCTTCATGAGAATAAGATTTTAAGCAGAAATTCAGGCTTATTGAGTAAATTACACAAGTTTATAATGTTTTCATAGCAAATTAACAATACAAAACAATAATTTTGAAATTTCTTGAATATATCTTGTTTACTGTCCCTCAGTGATATTATATGGATCGGAAACAAAATGGCAAATAAACCCAGGACATGATTAGCGTTTTAAGCGCCTAACTGTGGACCAAGGTGACTTGTTTTTTCTAAGATGCAAATAAAGAGCACATGCCCTTGGAACCCCCATCACCTTTTGTATCCAAACAGTCCAAGTGAGTTGTGAAGAGCCTGCTTTTAATATCTTAAAACAACTGGTTTCTGAAATGTCACTACTGGAGATTTTACTGTGTCACTTAATGGGAAATAAAACATGAAGGGATTTCAGGGGAAACTTGTCTGTTTGTGGAATGTGACAGCAGGCTTGGCGTGACTGGGTGGAAGGTGAGGGCCTGGGGCCTTCGTGGTGCACCTTGTCATGTAGGGCTTGTCTGGCTCTCTTAATCTTCTCTTTCCCAGCTAAGAAATGCGTTCTCCTGAATTCATATGTGATTAAGTTCAACAGATACTTATTATTGCCTTAAATTTTGTTTTGGAAGAGACAGAATATTAAAAAATATAAATTTATTTTATAAGGATATATGAAATTCAATGGGGGCAGTAATGAAATATGATACATGGGGCAGCCACCAAGAAGTGCACAAACTAATTGGAGAGCTAGGGTCTAGAAACTCCAAACAGATAACAAAATAAAGTTGAGTGGGAAATGAATGTTATATGTGAATGTTTGTATAGGAATCCAGAGGTGGGAGAATTCACTTTTGGCATGAAATGGTTAGGAAAAGTTGGGTGCTAAAGTTTGGGTAGGGCTTTTATAACAGGTGAGGAAGTGGAGTGGCTTAGCAGAGATGGAAAATAACACTTCATCAGAGTTCATAAGATGGGAATCTTTTGGGAAACAGATATGGCTCAAGCAGTTGGGTGCCTGCCTACCACATGGGGGATCCCAGTTCGGTTCCTGGTGCCTCCTAAAGAAGACAAGCAAGACAGCAAGCTGATGTGACAGGATGGCATGGTGAGCTGACTCAGCAAGATGACACAATGAGATTACTCAATGAGATGATGCAAAGAAGAGACATCATGAGAAAACACAATAAGAGACACAACAAGTGGGAGTGGAGGTGGCTCAAGTCATTGGGTGCCTCCCTCCTACATGGGAGGTCCCGGGTTCAGTTCCTGGTGCCTCCTAAAGAGAAGACGAGCACACAATGAACACACATAGAAGCAGACAATGAGTGCACAATAATGAGGGGGTGGGAGAAATTAAAAAAAAATCTGAAAAAAAAAAAAAAAAAAAAGGCAGGAGTCTTTTCCTCCTGGATTTACAGAAATAACAGCTAATGATATAAATCTGTTTATGTTAATGTCTTCTGAAAAGGTTTTAAGGCAGATGTTGCATTTGTTTTCTTACTCCATAGTTATCTTAAAGTTTGGGGCTATCATGCCAGAGGGATGGAAGACAGCTAAAATAATGTAAAGAGTGGTTTCTTGGCAGTTAGGTCTGGGTTTCAGTTCCTGCACTTTCATTTCACTTTTCTTAAAGTGACTTCAGGTGAGTTGTTTTATATCTCTTTCCTCATTTATAAAATTAACTTGTTGGACAAGATGTTCTGAGGTCCCTTCCAGCTTGAGGACTCCATGAGCTGGAACTATAGTAGGCTGGGGAAAGGGGTTTCTGGAGAGCACCTTTAGTCACCTTTCAATTCACACTGTCCAAGTGACCACCTACAATGTGTGTCAGAGGTAGGAACTGCTCATCTTGGACTCCTGAAAAAGTAGATGCCCTGTAGGCCACCGTGCTTTTGCCCTTTCAGACTAACTTGATTGTTAAGTTTAGAAGGCTGATGTAAGCTATTTCCCTTTCAGTTACTCTGCAAGTAGAATGAGGTTACTTTTACTCTTTAGAAGAGACTCCTTTGAGAATAAAATGGCTTTAATGTTTCATGTCAATTTTGAACAGCCCAGAGTGCATTATTCTTATCATGGCTTAGCAGGTGTCCCTGGGTCAGAAGGTTCTGTAAATATTTAATGTGAAACTCATAAAGATTTGTCTGTCTTTTCTTCTTGGGCCAGTTGCATCCTTGGTATTTATTAAGAAATATATATGTATTCAGATTTATAAAAGTTTATAATCTAAATGTAGTTCTACTGTCAGTCTTTAGTATTTACTGAGCACCCAGTGTTTCTCTGGTATTATATTATGCATTAGGGACTCTGCAGATTGAAGTCTTTTTTCTCAAGGACTGTACAATGATCCTGTTTAAGAGTTAGAAATAGGAACTGAAACTGGAATAATAGTAACATCCAATGATACAATAGGTTGTTGCAAGGTTTGTATTCTTTTATTGTTGTGTGATACACTGTATTTATCTACATATATACAATTATCTTATTATATATTAATTTTCTCCTTCTGTTATTTAAATGTAGCATCTGTAACTAATTTGGATATCAACCACCTGCTGGGTTGTGCACATCTCTATAAAACTTTATTGCACAATCTGGAATGTATCTAAAAATATTCAGAAGTAAATATATCATCATTAACCTGTCACTAGCAATGACAATCTCACAGAAATAAAAGATGAAAGCAAATGGAATGGATTGTGAGACAGAAGCCCTAAATTAACCTACAATTCTGCATGTAACCGTGAAGGACTGCCTGGAGGCAGGACAGCATTATGAGAGACCAGAGGGTGGGGATGGGTGGAGGAGGGTGTGTGTTGGGGGGGTAGGGTGGGGGAGTGTGTACTAATTTCTCTTGCATTTGTGTTTGTGTTTCCCCACATAGTTTGGCCTTATGAATAAATTGCTTCCAATCAGAGTAGTAGCTTCCATCAGACCCAGGATGAACATCTAGGATTCTGCTCTATCCTCAGTGAAGGGTACAGTGAGGAAATGAATGAGTCATCTATCCTCTATTCTGTACACCTATGAGATGTAACTACATAGTCCCAAAACTATTTTTAAAAACAATAGCAGATGTAGCACAGTGGTTGAGCACCTGCTTCCCATGTACGAAGTCCTGGGTTCAATTCCTGGTACCACTTTAAAAAAAACAAAACAAAAAAAACTGCAATTTTACAACTGGCTCTCCATGCCTGTCACTTTAATAAAATCATTCTTCTATGGCGCAGTGATAAGTATCCCACCAACCAAATCCAATTGCCTTTTATATTTTATGGTTCTTAACCTTATTGAAATCACTGTTGACCATTCTTCCTTTCTAAAACAATTATTCTCTCTCTTTATTAAAACAAACATGCAACAAATACAAAGACCTTGCCCCTTATTTCATAAAATAGAAAATGCAGCTGAGTAAAAATAAAAAGGAAACGCACCCATGAAATTACCACTCAGAGAGAGGGCCACTCTTAACAACCTGGTACAGAGCTCAGACTTTTCTTTCCAAGCATATATATTGTTTAAAAATGGGATCATGCTGCACATATTGTTTTAAAACTAGTTTTATGTAACATTTTTTCATATATTAAATATTTGTAACAGGTATAACTTGAATCAGATATGTGCAAAAATGAAACTATTTCATAATTACCCTAGTTCTCCTTGAAAAAGCCTCATTATTTTTTTGGAAAAAATAATTTTTAAAAATTTTAATTAAAAAAAAAGATATTTAGATTACATAAATGTTACATAAAAAATATAGAGGATTCCCATTTGCCCTGCTCCCCACATCCCCCATGTTTACCCCCATTAACAACATCCTTCATTAGTGTGGTACATTCATTGCAATTGGTGAACACATTTTAGAGCATTGCCACTAAGCATGGACTATAGTTTACATTGTAGTTTACCCTCCCTCCCACTCAATTCTGTAGGATATGGCAGGATATATATAATGGCCTGTATCTGTTGTTGCAATGTCATTCAGGACGATTCCCAAGTCCTGAAAATGCCCCCGTATTATATCAGTTTTTCTTCTTCCTGACCGCAGAACCTCCAGTGGCCACAACCTCCACATCAATGATATAAGTTCTTCCATTGCTAGAATCCCAATAAGTCTATAGTAGAATACCAGTAAGTCAACTCTAGTCCATAGTTTATTCCCCAATCCTGAGGATTCTGGGATGGTGATGCCCACTCCCCCTCTAATTGAGAGGGGGTTCAGTCCCATATGGCTGATGGATGGGACTCTCTTGCTTGCAGTTGTAAACTCTCTCGGTTCCTTGGTGTGGTGGTTGTCCATCCTCACCTCCTTGTTAGTTGTCCTGGATGAGTCCAATGAACTGGAGAGTAGATGTTGCAACTCTGTTGATAAGCCTCTTATTTTTATTTATTTATTCATTTTTGGCTCAGCAGTAAAATCTTATTAGCGAGGCTTCAAGAATTCTTGCCTCTTGCAGTTTAAAACTCATCCTCTTTCTGGCAGTCAAATTAAAGAACTTTGATCTCCAGTATTGCTCAAAATTTGCTCCTCAGATTTCTTTCACTTCTCAAGAGTTTTTTTTTTCCTTTCCTACTCTACTCCATGGGCTTGTGTTTGCTTGCAGTGTCAAGGAAAGGAGGAAATCTGTGAAATTTAGTATGGATTGGGAGGTGGGGGAGGATGTGCATCTCATCCACAAATTCCCTCGGCTGCTTGCTGTTGCTAGTGTCTTTGCCTGGTTTGGTCCCTGGCATTGGGGATGCTGTCAACACCCACACCCCGGGGCCAGTAGGGCGAGGGGAATATATACTCCCATTTTTAAAATAATCACAAATAAATTATTTTGCTGCTTAGATTTAAATTAAAGTGCTAGAAGTCATGCCCTCCCTCCATTTTTAAAATTATCTCATCCCTAATTGTTCAAATATCTGTTACTTTGTCTAAGCCCTTCTTTGTTTCTTTTCCTTCTGATCACAAAACTAGTTTTTAAAAGTCTTCCTCTAATATTCTTTGTTTATGAGATTTCAAGTACATTGTTGAATAACAGTGGTGACAATGGGCATCTTTGTCTTGTTACTGATCTTAGAGAGAAAGCTTTCAGTCTTTCACCTTTGAGTATGATGTTAGCTGTGGGTTTTTCATATACTGTTTATCATGTTGAGGAAGGTTCCTTCTATTTCCTAGTTTTCTAAGAGTTTTTATAAAGAAGCGGTGCTGGATTTTGTCAAATGCCTTTTTTTTGCCAACTGAGATGATCATATAGTTTTTTTCCCCTTCATTCTATTAATATGGTGTTTTACATTAATGGATTTTATGTTGAACCACTCTTGTATAATTGGGATAAAATCCACTTGATCATAGTGTATAATTATTTGATGTGCTCTTGATTGGATTTGCAAGTGTTTTGTTGAGGACTTTTGCATCTATGTTCATAAGAATATTGATTTGTAATTTTTTTCTTCTTGTATCTTTATCTGGCTTTGGTATTAGGGTGATGTTGGCTTCAAAGAATGAGTTAGGTAGTGTTTCCTCATCTTCAAATTTTTGGGAAGAGTTTGAGCAGGACTGGTATTAATTCTTCTTGGAATGAGTGGTAAAATCCACCTGTGAAGCCATCTGGTCCTGGAATTTTTTGGGGGGAGGTTTTTGATGACTGATTCAATCACTTTGCTTGTAATTGGTCTGTTGAGGTTTTCTATTTCTTGTAGAGTCAGTTAAGGTTGTTAGTGTGTTTCTAGGAATTTGTCCACTTCATCTAAGTTGTGTAATTTGTTGGCATACAGTTGATCAGAATATCCTCTTATGATCCTTTTTATTTCTGCAGGGTCAGTAGTAATGTTCCCCTCTCATTTCTGATTTTATTTATTTGCATCTTATCCTTCTTTTTCTTTGTCAGTCTACCTAAGGGTTTGCCAACTTTATTCATGTTTTCAAAGAACCAACTTTTAGTTTGCTTAATGCTCTCTATTGTTTTTTATTCTCAATTTCATTTATTTCTGCTGTAATCTTTGTTATTTCTTTCCTTCTGCTTGCTTTGGGAGTAGTTTGCTACTCTTTTTCTAGTACCTGTAGGTGTGCAGTTAGGTCTTTGATTTTAGCTTTTTTTTTTTCATTTTTAATGTAAGCTTTTAGGGATATAAATTTCCCTCTGAACACCGACCTCATTGAATCTCATAAGTTTTTATATGTTGTGTTCTCATTTTTGTTTGTCTCAAGCTATTTACTGATTTTCCTTCTGATTTTCTCAGTGACCCACTGATTGTTTAAGAGTGTCTTTTTCGGGACTTGGGGGTTGTCCTGAGTGGCGTTGCTGCGACGGATGTAGGCCATTTTACATCAGCATATACCATGCAGAACTGTGTGGGAGAGAGTGTGGTCTACGATGTGAACTGTGGTTTATGCTTGGTGGCAAAGCCCCAGGATGTGTATATCCATTGTGAGTGATGTGCCACACTGATGAAGGATGTTGGTGTGGGATGTTGAGGGAGGTGTGGGAGGTGGGGAACATGGGAATCCCTGTAATTTCTGTGTAATATTTAGGTAATCTAAGCACCTTTAAAATATATATATATATATATATATATA
>JAQZBX010004256.1:7871-61297 GCA_029593785.1 Cabassous unicinctus | reverse complement strand
GCTGCTTGTATTTGCTGTGTCCATTTGCTGTGTGTTTCTTCTGTGCCTGCTTATCTCCCCCTTGCTGCGAGGTCCTGCTACATTAGCCCACCGCGCCGCGCGGGCCAGCCTGCCCTCACAAGGAGGCCCCGGGAAGCGAACCCGGGGCCTCCCATATGGTAAACGGGAGCCCCATCGATTGAGCCACATCCACTTCCCCGAAATATGCCTTTCAACAGGTAAATTGTAAGGCAAAGAAAGAGATGGAGAGAAAGATGTAGACTGAAACCGCCTAGGGATGCACACTAGGGTGACCAAAACCATAAAGAAATGCAAGGAAATAATTCCTACGAATACCAGGACACGGTTGCTTTCAAGGGGTGGGCATGGGGGGTGGTGAGCTCTCAGGTCTATTCCTTGATCTGGACAAGAGTTACTTGTGTGTTTATCTTAAGGTAACTCACTAGGCTGTACAGCTGTTGTGTGGTTTTCTGAGTCTCTTTATTTTTACAGTAAAAGGTTAAAGAAACACATGAATAAGGTAAGAAAAATATCATGAAGAGGACAGAAAAAATACTAAGAGACAAGTCTATCAATGGGCTGCTGCAACTGTACTGCCTCTTACAGCCAATGCCCTTCCAGGAGAGAGCTCCAGGAGACATTTCAAGCCCTTGCCTCTTGTCTTTGACCTTGTTCATTAAGAATTGAAAGTGATTTTCTTAAATGGCTGATGCCACCTAGCTTCCTGATTTAATTGCCTTGTTCCCATGCTGGTAATAAGATGAGTGGGCCTAACAATTTTATGGTTTTCTCATTATCCAAGTGCTTTTTACTTGAGGCCTCCAAGTTTGGGCTAACATGAACCTTTCATCGTAACTTGATGCGAGGAGTAAACGAGATCAAATAGTGCCATTGTTGTTAATAGACTTTGTGTTGTTTTTTTTCTCCTCATCAGATTTGTTGATGCAGTCACGATACATACCCTCATATTGGAAAGAACACTCTGTTGACTTTCAGGGGAGAATTTGCTCGCTTGCTTTCCAATAAGCACACCTTTCAGGACAGACCTAAGAAACTGATGTAATGGCGATTCTTTGTGAGTGCTAAAGAGTTAGAAATATGTCCCTTCATCCCCTGCCTGAACGCGATATCCCTTTATTAAATCACCGGCAAACTCAACAGCCAATCTTTTCTCTTGCTTCTTATTCCAGACAGGATTTAAAGCCACGGTTAGTAATAGAGAAATTCACAAAAGATAAAATAAAATTTGAAATAAGTAGGTGAGGACACCAGGGCAAAGAGAAAATGAAGGAAGGGAAGATGGGCCTAGAAGTGTTGGCTAATTATGTAGGCAGAGTTTCCAGGGAGGCCTGTCCTGCTTGCTGCCAGGCTCCTTAGAAGCTGTGTGAAAGCTTTCAGTTTATTTGATTCTCTGCATTGTAGGAGTGGCTTGTCAAGTAAAGGGAAACCACAGTTTCCAAAAGAGTTGAACTTAGAAAGGGAGAGAACCCAGCCTGGTGGCTGTATGTCAGCACTTCCCTGGTTGGGGCTTTTTTTTTTTTGCATGGTAAAACTCAACAACCCTAGGCACTTATACATCACATATAAACACATGTCCAGGGTGCTTTGCACTTGAGATAAAGGAGTCCTACTTCCCTAATGACCTTCAGTGTGGACTCAGGGACAAGGCTGCCAGGAAAATAAAGTATACCCCTACATGTCATGGGCTGACATTTAAGAGCTTATCAAGCCTTTTAAAATCAAATAAGGAGTGGGACAAGGATGGAGGGAAAGGAGATGCAGACAAACACTCTGATAAAAGGATAAAACAAGACATTTCTCAAAAGTTGAATAATATTAGGTTATACTCAATGGATATGAAGGAAAACAAATTCCAGAGGGAAAAACAGTTTGGTATCAAAAGCTGTGTGATGTCCTGACTCGGTGTTTCCAGAGAGGAAGCACAATCTTAGATCTTAAATCACTACTGGTTGGATGAAGCTTCCTACCTGTCTTACCCTGCCTGACCAACATAACTACTTTAAAAAAAAAAAGTTTATTATGGTAACATATATAAACTTTATATATACAACACAAAATTTCCCCCTTAAGTGTACACTGGCATGAATTACATTCACAATGTTGTGCTACCATCACCACCATCTATTACCAAATCTTTTTCATCACCCTAAACAGAAACGGTACCTATTAAGCAATAACTCCCCACCCTCCCTCTCCCACGCCAGCCCTTGGTAACCTCTTATCTACTTTCTGTCTCTATGAATTTGCTTATTCTAGATACTTCATATATGTGAATGATGCAATAGCTCCCCTTTTGTGTCTGGCTTATTTCACTCAGCAGAATGATTTCAAGGTTCCATGCGGGTTGCAGTGTGTATCAGAACTTTAGTCCTTTTTATGGCTGAATAATATTCCACCGTGTGTGTGTGGCACTTTTAGTTTATCCATTCATCCACTGATGGACACTTGGCTTGCTTCCACCTTTTAGCTTTTCTGAAAAATGCTGCTATGAATATTTGTGTGCAAATATCTGTTAGAGTTCCTGTTTTCATTTATTTTAGGGAAATAAATGAGTGTGGAAATGCCAGGTCATATGGTAATTCTATATGTAACTTTTTCAGGAACTGCCAAACTTTTCCAGAATGTCTGCACCATTTTACATGCAATGCATCTACTTTCATTTTGAATGTAATTCTTCTATTAAAAATACCTTTTTTCTTCCATATTTTCCATCCCTTGAAATGAGAACTTTGGAGATGGTCTTACTCTGGAATAAAGGTATAGTTTATAAGGATATAATAGAATGTGGGAGTGAACATTCTCTCCAGGTTCTCAGCCAGGGACCTTGGCTACAGAACTTGGCAACAGAAAGACCCTGAGTTAAACAGAGGAGTCTCTTCCCAGATGAGTCTCTTCCCTGACTTTAGACCATAGGGTGGTTGTGATTTTCTGATTTGGTGATCATAGTTTCCTGTAAGGCTTAAGAGATGACTTTCTAATGCCTAGGTTGAGTGTTTTGTTCTGGAATTAAAGCTCTGTGTGTTGAGTGCATTCTGCTGTCTTTATGAGGAGTGGTTAGCATAGTTGATTAGTTTTAGGGGAGCCTGATAAAGTGTTGATGACTGTATATCCTTGGAATCACTGGGTGGGTGGGGTGGGGGGCGGATTCCCGGGCATCTGTTTTCAAGTGTTTTAAAACAGAGAGCATACTGCAAGGTGTTCTCCATTTCAGTGAGGCACATATTTTTGTGCCTTGCAATGTCTTCCTGAAAATTTTGACTTATATTTTACAAAAAGGAAAGTGGGTGATTTTCAATG
The DNA here is from genome assembly GCA_029593785.1 of Cabassous unicinctus. Lineage (NCBI taxonomy): Eukaryota > Metazoa > Chordata > Mammalia > Cingulata > Chlamyphoridae > Cabassous > Cabassous unicinctus. The sequence continues at coordinate 57,979 of JAQZBX010004256.1, read as the reverse complement.
TGATAGCTCACGTTTGTAGAGTAAACAGTCATGCTTAGTTCTGTCCACTTTTTCCTTTTAGACTTCCCTCCACCGTTCCTTGGGTTATCAAAGGAACCTCTCGTTCCTCCTGATAAGCCAAGTTCATATGGGTAAGCCCTGCTTACTGCTGTTCCAGCAAGCCCTCGCCTAGGAGGGTTTCACCTGCAGCCAGCAACCCGCCCCCTTCCATAGTGTGTGACATTATATGGACATCTGTCACCTCACGAGATGGGGAGCTACCTGAGGGCAGGCACTATAGTGCCTTCTCATTCTTTCATCCTAGTCATCAAGTGCTGTAGGAGGGCACGGCTCAGTCAAGGCTTGTGGGAAAAAATGTACAAATGCATGCATGCATGAGCAAACCTGAGAATTTATTTGCTTCCCAGGTTCCATTTTTTAAAATGATATCCTAGGGAAGCAGATGTGGCTCAACTAGTTGGACACCGCCTACCACATAGGAGGTCCCGGGTTCGGGTCCCAGTGCCTCCTAAAAGAAGATGAGCAGATGCCACCCCTGCAGCAATGAGCTAGATGCCACCCACACCGCAACAAGCAGATGCCACAAGCCAGCAGATTCCGTAGTCGGTGGGGAGCAAATGTGGCTCAGGCCGTTGGGCACTCAGCTCTCATGTGTGAGGTCCCGGGTTCAGTTCCCAGTACCTCCTGGAGAAGGCGAGCACTCAATGAGCAGACAGACAAGAGAACCATTGGGGGGTGGGGGGCAGATAATGAAAAATAAAAATTTTAAAAAATGATATCCTAATGTCTTGAACACTGACAGAAGTTGATTGCTGTAAGTTACGACTCAAGGTTGCAAGACATATTTTAAGATGCTGAGGGAACATAACTGTTCCCAAGCCCAGTGCATTGAACAGAATTGCTAGGAAAGGGGTTGGACAGTGTCCGAGGATGCAAAGGACTCTGCTCTCCCTAGAGCCCTGGACCTGGCGGCCACGGCACCGAGCACGAAGGGAGGCTGGGGAATACGTGTGGGGAAATCTCACAAAGTAACCATCCCACACTCCAATAATTCAGGAAGGTTCTCGGGTTCCAGGAGGCAAAGCCTGGTTGAGAGAAAACAAGGAGGAGCAAAGAGAAACCAGAGTGGAGGCTAACCCCCCCAGTGCTCTGCTGCCTCCCACCTGAGCCAGCACAGGTGCCCAGGGAGTAACCATTTGTTGTCACTGTGTTTTCTGTGCACGAAGCTATGCAGCCGAGCCCTGTTTTAAACTAAAGTTGTCTTGAAATAAAAGGAGAAAGAATAGCCAAACCCACTTCTCTTCCACATGGGAGGTCCCGGGTTTGGTTCCTGGTGCCTCCTAAAGAGAAAACAAGCAGACACAGAGAGCACACAGCAAATGGACACTGAGAGCAGACAGCAACCAACAATGGGGCAGGGTGGGGGGGATAAATAAATAAAATAAATCTTAAAAAAAAAAAAAAAGAACGGCTGTCTTAGTTTGCCATTCTGCTATAACAAATACCACATGATGGGCTGGCTGCATGGGAATTTATTGGCTCATGGTTTTGAGCCTAGGAAGAGTCCAGAACTGATGTGTTCTCCCAAAAGTCTGTGACATTCAGGTGCTGACTGCTGGCGATCCTTGGGGTGTGTTGGCTTGTGGCCCTGCCTCGCATCGCATGGCAACGCCTTCTCCTTTCTCTTCCAGGTTCTCTTGACTTCCAGGTTCTGGCTCCTGCCTGTGGTTTTCTCTGATTGTATCTGAATTTCTTCTGTTTATAAAGGACTCCAGCAATCAGGATTAAGGCCCACCCTGCTTCAGTGGGCCACACCTTACCTAAAATAACATCTTCAAGAGATCCTACTTACAATGGGTTCACACCCACAGGAATGCAAATTAGGATCAGGAGCATGTCTAAATTGGGGGACGGAATTCAATCTACCACTCAGTGGCATTGCTTATGTTTTTGCAAATCTCTTAAGTGTCTGGTTTAACAGAAGATAGCTGGATCCTCATATCTACTTCTGCACCCAGAATGTGATATGTTGTTTTGGTCCACGGATGTGAAGAAACACTGGGCTCACACAGACGTGTAGTTTGAAAAGGGACGAGAATTTTAATAGTCTTTTCAGATAACTGTGGCTATTCTTCTTTGATACAACACCAAAACTTTACAAGCGGTAGTTTCTTAAAGGTTAGTTGCTATGTGGAATCTGAAATTATATCCATGAACTTTTCATACTCTGTTATGTCAAATCCATTAGAATATCTTGCACTTTGAATGGAACTTTTGTCTCTGCATGTTTATTTCATTTGGAAAATATTGGTTCACTGAGTTAAAAAGAACTTGTAAATACCGGCCCAGTTTATTATACAATGTGAAAAAAAAGACATCATGTTTTGCTAATACCAATCTTACCAGAGAAGTTTTTAAATATCAGGAAGCTGTCAAACACATGGTGCTGGATACAAACTTTTCAAAATTCTAATTTTCACTTGAATGTTTGAATTTCATCAATGGCAACAAATAATGTCGGCAGTTTTTCTTGAATTGACAGGCTCACTTTATTCATCTCTGAGAAAATGTCTACCAAGTACCCAAATCTGAATATTCATAGTTGTCTGTCAATTGTTCTTTCAAGAAGAAATTGATGTTCTATGAAAAAAAAAAAAAAGTGGCAAATCTATTTTACAAGTCAATTGCCTAAGTGTTTTTCTCAAGAAAACCATCATAATTCAGTGAGCTGCAGAAGTGCTTTATGCAAATCTCCCATTTTGGTCACATAGCTTATTAAAAAGACTTGTGTCCAAAGGTTGAGGTTAAATAAAATTAATAACTTTAACCCTTTCATCAAGAACATCCTTCAGTGAAACTGGCTTGTTTTTGCTATAAATACATGGCAGTAAGAAGTACAGAGACCCTCTAGGACAGCTTGATGCTACTGCCTGATTCATGTTGTGCCAGCAGTATTACCCACAATTGCTTTTGCACCACAAGGGTGAACGTAAACACAGTGAAAAAGCGAATATCATCTTAACAGTATTATGAAAAGAGTTCTGACCTTGCAGAGTCCCTGAAAGGGTGTCAAGGGTCACCCACAATTCTGCAGATCATATTTTGCTTACTACTGAAATAGGGATTTATTGTTCTTGTAAACTGTCTGGAGATAGATAAGTGATGGTTTGGGTTTTTGAGATCAATCGTGTCAGCAGTTTAGGCAGATCTCTCTGAAATTCTCTTGGCCTTTTTCTCAGAGTATCAGGATGGCTGCAGCAGCTCCAAGCATTACATCCTCATCCAGCATTCAAAGTCAGGAAGAAGGGACAGCGCCAGGCAGGGGGTTCTTATGCACCTCTCATGTCAGGGAAAGGAATATCTTTCCAGGAAGAGCATTATATCCCACTGGCCAGGCCTGGGGGAGGCTCAGTAATGGAGTGTTTGTATAGTACTGCCTCTGTGGAGCATGGCAGGCAGGGAGAACAGAGTTAGCAATGGGAAACCATGGTACCTGAACAAGTAGAGTACTTTGGGGCTTCATAGTTTCTCATTTTAAATAAGACCAAAGTTCACATTTCTTCTTCTTCTTTTTTTTTTTTTAAATTGGGATAACATATATTGAACATAAACTTCACCATTTTAATCACTTCCAAGTATATGATTCAGAGGCATTAATTACATTAATTAATTAATGTTGTGCAACCATCACCACCATCTATTACCAAAACTTTTTCATCACTCCAAACAGAAACTCTGCACCCATTGAGCAATAACTCCTGTTCTCCCCTAGCCCCAACCCCTGGTAACGTCAAAGCTACTTTCTCTATGAATTTGTTTATTCTGGGTATTTCATGTAAGTGGAATCATGCAATATTTGTCCTTTTGTCTCTGGCTTATTTTACTTAGCATAATGTTTTCAAGGTTCATCCATGTTGTAGCATGTATCAGAACTTCATTCCTTCCTATGGCTGAATAATATATATATCACCTTTTTATTTTGTTTATCCATTCATCTATTGATGGACACTTGGGCTGCTTCCACTTTTAGGCTATTGTAAATAATGCTGTGATGGACATTGGCATAGAAGTACCTATTTAAGTCCTTGTTTTCAATTCTTTGGGATACACACCTAGGAGTGAAATTTCCAGGTCATATGGTAATTCTATGTTCAACTTTTTAAGGAATAACCAAACTTTCCTACAGCGGTTGTACCAATTTATCTTCCCACAAGCAATGCACAAGGGTTCCAATTTCTCCACATCCTCATTAACCTGTTTTTATTTAAAGTAATAGCCATCCTATTGAGTCAAAGTCCATAGCTCTGATTTCATATTTTTCAAAGAAAGGTGTTACACACACACACACACACACACACACACACACACATTTGGAGGTACCGGACCACATACATTTGAAGCAGGCGCTCAACCACAGAGCTACACCCCTTCCCTATATATTTAATTTTGTTTCTACAGTACCTCTGTGAGGACTTTTCTGAGGGTTAAGTAAGTTAACATAGAATGAGTAATGCATTTAAAATGGTGCCGGGCACAATACCACTTCAAAACACCATCGTTAGGATTGCATCTCAGCATCCAGGCATTCCCCAGGCTGCCAGAGTACACTCTTCCATCTTCCTCTCTATCTAGCCTCCCAACCAGACCTCCACTGCAGCCTTCCCTCAACTTTCCAGCTTGCACTAGCCCACCTTCCCCCACCTGCTTCGAGGTCCACCCGCCTGCGAAGTGTTCCCCATACTGCCCCTTGAAGAAACCTTGTCTTCCGTCTGCACTAACGTGTAGGTATGGCTTGAACTTCTCACTGTCAATTTTGGGAACAGGGCGGGCTTCAGGGGCATACAACCAGTGCAGAGTCCCACGCTTGGGGTTTAATACTCTGCAGTCGCCATCTTGAACTTCTTAATGATTTTATCTTTGAATCTGTGTTTTGCAAGTGAAGTCTGCTGGGACAATGGAGCGTGCACCAGAGGCTCAGAACGCAGCTCGTTGGTGCTCCCGTCTGGCGCCGCCTCGCGCCTCCCTGGACCGGTTAGTGGCTGCTTGCTTTCCCGCCCTCTGCTGCCCTGGTTCCACCAGCTTCTCTGTCCCAGAACCCACCCAGCAACCGCGGTTGCCCTCCGTCTTCATTGGGGACCTGGGTGTGGGCGCGGGTGCCCCATAGCGTCTCGGGGCGCACGTGGTGGCGAGAGCTGCTGGAGGGAGGGAGAACCCCCAGCTGGTGGGCTGCGTGCAGCATCTACGCGGAGCCCCAGGGCAGGGCCCCCGGGCGTCTGCGAAGGGTCTACGCTCGCCCTGTGTCCAAGAAAGTGCAGTGTCACATAGCAAATAAAAAACACTATGACGGGCTAGGGCAGAGAGACCGCAGAAGAAAGTATTAAAAACTTGTATTTTAGTGCCTTTGCAAACAACTTTCCCCCTGCTTCTTGGACAAGGAGCATTGGGCCACACACATTATGTAGCCAGCCCCAGTTGAGAGCTCCTGAGAGCTGCTACCCTCCCAACTTTAGAAATGTGGCATTTGAGTTGCCCTACAGCAGCTCTATATAAGATCAGCTCAGGTGCATCGGAGCTATCCGAAATCTAATGAATGAAAAGGTGTCAGCAGGTAAGGGCACCTGCCAGCTGGGAAGCGGCCTGCTGGCTAAGCTGGTCCAGCTCCCTCCGGAGAGCCAGCACCCTGGCTCCTGGACTTTGCTTCCCAGATCTGGTGGGTTGCAGGGCTGCTCTGCTGCAGAGATGACACTTCCATGTGTCTCATATTCTTTTTTTTTTTTTTCTTTTTTGAGGTGCAAGGGCCAGGGATATTGAACCCTGGACCTGTTATATGGGAAGACTGCACTCAACCACTGCCACATCAGCAGCCCTGACTTGATTTTTTTTCATTTGTTTGCTTGTTTTATTTTTGCCCTTTTGTTCTTAGGAGGCACTGGAATGGAACCTGGGACCTCCCGTGTGGGAAGCAGGTGCTCAACTGCTTGAGCCACATCCTCAACCCGGTGTCTCATATCCAATGGCCCACAGACTTTTCATATTCTATTGACATTGGGAACGCCACCCCTTGGCCTGGTGCTGCCTCCAGGCTCACCAAGCACATTTCTGAGGACAGTTTGTCTTCCCATGGGGTCAACTTATAGGTAAGACACAGTGGGGAGATTCAAGAAGAAACAAAACAGTCTTGTGTAGAGCATGTAGCTTTGGTCTCAGGAATGTGATTAATTTTTCTTTAAATCCTGGCAAATAGAAGATACTGGATGAATACTTTGACACCCCTCCCAACCCAACCTCTCTTTTGCTTTCCACCTCACTATCTTAGGTTCTTTTTGTTTCACTCCTGGACTCCAGTCTGGTTCCATTCTCCCCTTGCATGTCTGATTTCTTCTTAAACTGAACTCTCTGAAGTACAGGATTGCTCTCATACTGGACTTTGAAATATTTGGGGTCTGGGGATGTGTGCTGCCCGATCTATGACTTAGATTTCTATTGAAGCGTTGCCATCTTCCCTCCATGCCTGTGCTGTCTGCTCCATCCCATTTGGCATATTGCTTCTAAAATAATCTTACTGCCTTGTTGGGAACAAGCTTGTGGAATCAAGGAGCAATTCTTCTGTTTGCCACCAAGTCTGTTTTGACCACTTTTTAAAATTAGAGAAGTTGTACTAAGTTTACAGAAAAATCTTGCAGAAAATAGACTCCCCATATACCACCCCCATTATTAACATGTTGCATTAGTGTGATACTTTTGTTACAACTGACGAAAGGCTATCATTATAATTGTACTATTAACTATAGTCCATGGTTTACATTAGAGTTCCCTGTTTGTGTTGTACAGTCCTATGGTTTAAAAAAATTTTTTTTATTCTAGGAATATATATACGACCTAAAAGTTCCTATCTTAACACATTCAAATATACAATTCAGTGCTGCTAGTTTCGTTCACAATATTGTGCTACTATCACTGCCACCTATTACCAAAACTTTCCTATCACCCCAAATAGAAACTCTGTACAATTTGAGTGTTAACTCCCCATTCTACCACAGAGGAAACTAAAACTCTGGGGTAGATGACTTGCCTAAGGCCCCACAGCTCCAGCTCGTCATCCCCAGACCAACCCCAGCCCTGATTCTCACTTCCCCAATGGACCACCCACTGCTTTGAAAATGAGTCATGCAGACCTCATGATGCGAATCCCTAGGAACAAATATTTAAATTCAGGAAAGTAAATAACTCAAGCATGAATATTTAAAACCAGGAAATTCAGAACATTATATTGGCATACTGGGATGTCTAATTTGTTTGCTATGCTGATCTGAGCAAAAAAAAAAAAAAATCCCATAATTATATTTGTGTATTCATAAGTGGTGCTAGACAGAAATGAATCATCATACATGCATCTTGGTAGAGAAAAGAAAAAGGCAATTTTGTCTCAAGCAGCCGAGGGCCACATTTTTTTCAAATGCTCTTTTTTTTTTTGGCAGGGAGAAGCAATTTGATGTTTGTCAACAAAAAGTAGGACTGAGAAGAAATGGCCTGGCTGAATAATTTTTTTTTTTTTAAGATTTATTTATTTTAAAGAAAATTTAGATTAAAAATATAGGGGATTCCCATATGCTCCCCTCCCTCCTCCCACACTTTCCCACATTAACAACATCCTTCATTAGTGTGGTAGATTATTGTCTTCCACTGGAAGTCAATGTGTGATCCTGGACTGGGCTGCTAAAAGGGTGTGACAATCTCTCCTTTCACTGGGGATTAAAACCTCCCTCCAACAAGTCTCTTCTGGTGATTTCTCCTTTTTCCTGGTGAAGAAACTCAAAGCCTTTCAAAACTGGGATCACATGACTGCCAGGTCTGTAATGCAACTGTGCTTCCTTTGGTCATTCAAGTAGAGACCATTCTTAGGGACACTCACACCAGAAGTCAGGAGTAAGACCTGCTGCCCAGCTTGACTGTGATCCATAAGTAAGGGCTGTAAGGCTCACCAGCACTTGCCTGCTCAGGGACACCTTTCCCATGTCCTGGAGTGAAGTTTGTTATGAATTGACTTTGCACGTCCAAGCTGGGTAGCCAGCGGACCGCTAATCCTCTTTCTGGAACTCCATTCAAGAACGTCCCTGTGCTCTAGGAAGGTATTTCGGTTTCCTGGCTGCCAAAGCAAATACGGTGCGATGGGTTGGCTTAAACAATGAGAATCTATTGGCTCACAATTTTGAGGCTAAGTCCAAAATCGAGGCATCATCGAGGTGATGCTTTCTTCCAAAGACTGTGGCGCTCTGGGGTTGACTGTCAGCAAGCCTTGGTCCTTAGCTTGTCACATGGCAAGGCATATGGTGACCTGTCCCTTCTTTTCTGGGTCCCTCTGACTTTCAGCTTCTGGCTTCTCCTCTGTGGTTTCCTCTCTCTCTCTCTGAATTTCATTCCGCTTATAAAGGACTCCAGTAATAGGGTCAAGACCCATCCTGAAAGAGGTGGGCCACACCTTAACTGAAGTACCTCATCTAAAGGTCCTACTTAAATGGGTCCACACCCACAGGAATGGATTAAGTTTAAGAACACATTTTTCTGGAGGTACATACAGCTCCAAACCACTGCAGAATGGAAACAGTGGGAGAACGTGGTTGCAACAGAGGCAGGAATGAATGCTGGTCTTTGTTCTGCATCTCCTGGCCCCGTAGCCCACTCCAAACCTAGGGAAAGCTCAGTGGGATGGACTGAGCAGGAGGTCAGAAGTGGGATAATGCCCTGTGGAAGCTTCATGCACCAGAAGGGTCAGCAATAACCTTGAAGAGTGGCCTTCGGTAGTGGAGCGGGGAGTGGGGGAGCAGATGTGGCTCAACTGGTTGAGCGCTGCCTTCTCATATGGGAGTTTGGTCCCTGGTGGTGTCTCCTAAAAACAAACAAAACAAACTACAAGCAAAACAAACAAACAAACAAAACCAACTCAGGGGAGCCCATGTGGCTCAGTGGTTGAGCACTGGCTTCCCACATGCAAGGTCCTGGGAATGGCCCAGGTATCTCAAAAAAAAAAAAAAAAAGTGGAGTGGAATGACCGAGTTGTACCCCATGTACCCCACAAGTCTTCCATGCAAGCATTTGAAGATAAGCAATGCCTAGGAAAAGAGTCACTTTCCTATTTGCTCAAAGCTGCCCATACTAGAGCTCAAAGCTGGCAGTACCGCAGGACAATCTCTTGGCAAGGAGGGGTGGCTAGCCCAGTGGCCTTGACTCTGCTCCAAGTTCTCCTTCCCGCATGGCTGCCCTAGCTTCCCCAGGGCTCCTGGGTGGACCCCTCTCCCCAGGAATGGGCACACACCCCTTTTCTCAGCACACTGAAGGCAGGCACTATGTAAACAAATAATTTGAAATTGTCTCATTGGATGGCTTTGTCTCTAAAAGGAATACGTTCTACTTTGGCTCACTGCTTTTTATTATTTTTTAAATTTTTAAAAAGCCAAACATAAAAATAATACTATCTTTATATAGTATTTAGAATTTAGCTACATTTCATTCATTTTATTTCTGAGTTTCAGGAAAAAGCCGGGACTTCCACATGCAAGATTGACATTGCTCACAGTTCCTCTCCATTTTTTTTTCTCTGAGTCTTCTGAAAATTTCCTCTTCTCTTCCAAGAGGACAGTGAATCGAGTCCTTTTGCAACATGTTTCCTATAACAGCATCACTCCTGGGTTGGGGTTTCCACTTATGGTTGCTCCAATATGTAAGTGTTGGCCGAGTCAGCAGGTGGACAATGATCTGTTTCATTTAAGGACACACCAGGAGGGAGCCAGCCCTGCAGGCAGTTCTGGAAAAAAAAAAAAGTCACCTTCAGTGACTCCCACCTTCTCTGACCCCCTCCATTTAACGTCGCCCACCCCATCCTGTCGCTTTTCGGGGCTTCCTGCTTTTTCTCTGTAGCACTTACCACTAGCTCATGTCGATATTATCGCCTTACTTACCTTATTTTTTGGCGTCCCCCCACCCCCACTCCCGCCCACTCCCGAATGTAAGCTCCAGGGAGCAGGGCCACGTCTAGGGTGAGATCGTGACTTCATTTCCATTTTTGATACCTTGTTCTTTGTGAATATTTTTGCGTTCTTCTTAAAGTTTTAAAATAGTGCATTAAAATAGTATTCCTCTTGATTACTGAGATTTCTGGTGCGCCCTTAAATTTTGCGCCCCAAGCAAGTGCTTCACTTGCCACACCCTAGCCCCGGCTCCGGCAGGGTGTTGTAACTATTTTGTTCACTGCTGAGTCCCCAAGGCCTGGGTCGTTATTAATACTTGTAGTATTAATAATCTCTTGTTCCCCCAAATAAAGCATTCTTTAAGAATCGCTGCCCCCATCGCTTCCAGGACGCCACAAACCCTACCAGCCAAGAGGAAGGAGGTCAGGGGCAGACACCCAGAAAGGACAGAGCCCAGGGCTCCCCACCGCCCCGCCCCATCCCGCTCTAGGCCTAGCCGCCCCTCACTCCTCTCCCGTCCCCTCCATCCCATCCTCTCGGGTGACAGGCTGTGCAAGCGCTCCAATTGAGGGAGCAGGGTTCCAGCGCCGAAGGAAGTTGGTCATAGGACACCTGGGGCAGGCGGGGCAACGCGGAGGGCGGTGGGGGCGCTGGAAGGCATAGGAGACGCTGTGAGGGCTGGGACCCCGGGAAGGCCAGAGGAGTGTGCAGTGGTCAAGGCGGGAGGCGGTGTGCCGCGTGGGGCGGGGCGCGCGCTCAGGGCGGGGCAGGCTCGGCTCCCGGAGGCGGTCGTCGCGCTGTCGCCGCCCCGCAGCCTTTGGGATCGCCGGTGTCGGTGCGTGTCCCTCCCCGCAGTGCGGACGCCCCTGCCCCAGCCGGGAGCCGCGGCCGGGGGACAGCGGCCGGCGGGCCCTGCGGTGAGGAGGGAGACCAAGCCCGGGCCGCGCGCGCGCTCGCCGCCTCCCCGCGCCATGGTGGACGTGTTGGGCGGGCGGCGCCTGGTGACCCGCGACGGCGCGGCGGTGGAGGCCGAGGCGGCGCTGCAGAACAAGGTGGTGGCGCTGTACTTCGCCGCGGGCAAGTGCGCGCCGAGCCGCGACTTCACGCCGCTGCTCTGCGACTTCTACACGGAGCTGGTGGGCGAGGCGCAGCCGCCCGCGCCCTTCGAGGTGGTCTTCGTGTCGGCAGACGGCAGCGCCGAGGAGATGGTGGACTTCATGCAGGAGTTGCATGGCTCCTGGCTGGCGCTGCCCTTTCACGACCCGTATAGGCAGTGAGTGCGAGCCGGGGGCGGGGCGCGGGGGGGTGGCACCTGTTCCCCCCAGGGGCCCTCTGCCCTCAAGTATAAAGCTGTTTGAGACCAGTCCCCCTTCCTCCTTTCAGCTCTAGTCTCCCGTGAATCACCATCAGTCCCCTGCTTCCACTCCCTTTGGAGATCCGTGAGCATCCGAACCCCTAGGAGGGTTTTTGGAAGCACAGTTCGCCCTCCCCATCCCTAGGGTTCCTGACTCATCAGATCTGGGGCTGCCCAGAAAGTGCATTTCCACCCAGCTCCCGGTGCTGCTGGTCCGCGGACCACCCTCTGAGAACCGCCGCCCTCCGCAGCCCGAGGAGGCCGGTCTACACCGCAGGCTCTCTACGCCACTCTGCTCCCTCCTCTCCTTTAGAGTCTCTCAGGGTGAGAGGAACAGTGAGAATACAGACGCCCCTAGTGGCTAGAGAGCAAGAAAGGGTCGACCCCGCGCGCCACTTTATTGCTGGTAGTCAGATTTGTGACAGGTGGTAGTCAGAAATGTGCCCACGTGGTAGGTGGTTGGGGTGTGATACCCCAGAGGAAGTGGTGAGGAGCTCCCGGGAGAGAGTAACCCAGCGCCTGGAACACGTTTGTGCTTTCGTTTTCTTTTTTCCTTTTAATTTTATCGTGGTATATTTTATCTATCTATCGATCTCTCTATAACATAAACGTCGGCATTTGAGGCATTTTTAAGTGTACAAATCAGTGACATTAATTACATTCACAATGTTGTACCAGTATCGCCCACCATCCATGAGGGACGCTTTTTTATCACCACAAACAGAAACTCTCTACCCTTTAGGCAATAACTTCCCCATTCCTGCTTACCCCCAGCCCCTGGCTTGTGGTTTCAGTTTTATTGTGAGTGATTGGAATCTCACAACTTAAAAGGCTTTTCCTGCTTCTATACATGTAGAAAGAACCAAACTTCTGGACTCATGCAAGAGGCAGATGTTAGAGGAGCCAAAAGTAAAAATAAGATCCTGTCTCTGAAGGTATCTTCCTTTGGAGAAGATGGTGATGTTGCCGGGAGCCTCGCCTCTTTGTTGAATCTTGGAGTTTTTGAATGAATTGGAAGTTGACCGTGGCACTGCTTTCCTTTGCTGTAATTATAGGCTCCACCGACGGGAAGCCAGCAGGATTTGTAAGGATTTCAAGGAGGGATTTGCAGCTTCGGTGGAGAGGGAACTGATTGTACCGCTTCTTGGATTCTCCTGTGAAATGCAATGTTAGGAGTCAGGCCTGAGGCTTAAATAGCAGTTTGGAAAGTGATTTCTATACATATGTCTCCTTCACTCTCCACTGTCACCCCATGAAGATCTAATGCCTTTATCCCAACCATCCAGTAATAGATGTGAGGCATGAATTACCAGGTTTTGTTTGTGACTGCACTGTGGCTTAAGTGCTTTCCAGGGGCATGCTACATTTCCCTGGGGGTTATTATTCGGTAGTGACATTATCCTTCAAATTAGTTACCAAGAAATGACATTCCTTCTGGACAATTAAAAATCAAAGCTTACCTTGGAAAAGTCTATAAAAGAGCCATTCACTGGAAGGAATCTGCTTTTTCTCCCCAATGCAAGCTGGATGAGAGATGAGGTCTAGGTGGGAAGCCGCTCGGCCTTTGGGTGGGAAGGGCCTGCTTGCAGGAGGCCTCACAGCTCTAGGGAGAGTGGTGGTTGTTTTTTTTTAAAGGTTTATTTACTTTATTTATTTCTCTCCCCCCCGCCCCACCCCATTGTTTGTGCTCACTATCTGCTCATCTTCTTTTTTAGGAGGCACTGGGAACCCAACTTGGAGCCTCCCATGTGGGAGGGAGGAGCCTAATTGCTTGAGCCACCTCTGCTCCTGGTTGGTTTTTAATAAACCTAGGACTATGAATGTCTATACTTACAATAAATCTAAATGAGATACTATTTCCTTTCCAAAGGGATTTGTTATAGAATCACATCAAAGGGTGTGTTTTAAAATAACATTTGGTTTGCCAGTACTCCAGTTATACACAGCTCTTAAAAGAACACCTTAGTTTTGGAAGTGGGACAGTGGCAGGCTTAGTAATTGGGTGCAGAGCTTGGGCCCTGGGCCGGCCCCCTGCACTGTGATCCACCCACAACACATCTTTAGGTGAGTTATTTATTATGGACAATAACGATAGCACCTACATCATACCACTGTCATGGGGACTGAATTGATACCCGAGAGGACTCAGAGCAGTACCGGCTGCCTATGTGCCAGCGCTTGCATCAGGTATCCCATTTTACAGATGTGCCTTTATTGGGGGCAGAGCCCAGTTCTCTAGCTCTAGAACCCCTCTTTCCGCTCTGGCCCACTGCCTCTGAGCCTGAGGTGACATGCAGGTTCAGCCCCCAACAGCACACAGATTCTCGGTGTCTTAGTCTCAGAGCTGCTATGACACAAACCACACAATGGGTAGATTTAAACAACAGGAATTGATTTGCCTGCAGTTTTGAAGTCTAGAAGTCCAAAATCAAGATGTTGGCAAGGCTGTGCTTTCTCCCGAGAGTCTGCAGTGTTCTGGGGCTGGCTTGCTGCATCCTTGGGGTTCCTTGGCTGCCATCTCTGCCTCTGTCACATGGCCATCTCTCCCCTTATGCCTGCTCTTCTGGTTTCTTTTGGCTTCTGGCTTCTCTCTGTGGCCTTCTCTGACTCCTGCATCCATGTTTCCTCTATTTACAAGGTGTCTGCTCATACAGAGTAAGTCTATTCTGATTCAGTTGACTACACCTAAATAGGACCTTGGAAGATCCTATTCAGTAAGTGCACCCCTTGACTCACCTTATCATATTCAAAGATACTGTTTACAAATGGGCTCATCCCACAGAGACTCAGATTAAGATTAAGAACCTGTCTTTTGTTGGACTATATGATTCAATCTACCACGCTTGGGGAGGCATCTCTTTCAGGGCCCTGCAGAGCTTCCTTCTGTGTCCTCTGATTATCTGGCTAAGACCTTGGGGCTCCCAGCCGGCTGGAGGCAGAGAAGCAGTTCAGGGCAGTCTCTGCCTGGTCAGGGTGTTTTTCTTCTCTTGAATTTAGCTCTGTGTTGCTACCTGCTTCCAGAGGGAACTCATTAACCCTATCATTGCCATTTGCAAATCAGGAAGTGGGATCTTCTGTGTGCCTTGGTTTCCCAGGGCCTCTGTGCAAAGTACCACACACTGGGTGGCTGAAAACAGGAAGTTAGTGTCTCGCAGTTCTGGGGGCTGGAAGCCTTAACCTAGGTGCCGGCAGAGCCATGCTCCCCCTGAAGTCTGTAGGGTTCTGGTGGTGGCTTGCGGCTATCCATGACATTCTTTGGCTTGTGGAGTAACCCAGCCTCTGCCTCATCCCGTGGCTGGCTTCTGTCTGTGTCTGAATTTCTCTCCTGATAGGACACAAGGCGTATCCAGTTTGGCCTCATCTTAACTAATAAGATCCTTTTTCCAAATAGAATCGTTTTCATGAGACAGAGGGTTAGGACTTGAACACATCTTCTTTTTTTTTTTTTTTGGAGGGGGCACCATTCAATCCATAACACTGGGAATTCCTGAAGCTGCTTGTGCCTTAAGCCTGGACTTAGGGAATCAGCTCATAGAAAAATGGAAATAGTCATCACCGGGATGAACAGAACAATTTGTGGAGCTTCCAGGCGGTATTTTATAAAGTTCTTAACGTGTGCAAACCACAGTACTTTGTGCTGCAGAGTCTAAGATCGGGTGCAGGGCAGTGACATCACCTCCTGAGCTCTACTTGGCAAGTGCCTGGGGAAGGGGTCCCCCATTCCGTCTTCCCCCAGATATCTGAACTCGAATCACTGGCTGTCCCCTAGGTTACTGGTGCATTGCCTGAGTTGAAGGAGAAGAAGACTCCTCTGCAGAAATCACCAGTTACCCTGAGCCTGGGGGCTGGTCATGAAATGCACTGTCAGAAAAAAAAAAGCCTAGAAATGCTCACCCTTATTCTGAAGGTTGAATAGATTGTGGTTTTCTAGGTGCTTTGCAGACAAAGCCAGTGGTGAGCGCCGACCTTCGGCCGGAGAGGAAACCGTCAGAGGAAACCGTCATTAGTGACGGTTCCTAGCAGTGGAGGTGGTGTGGGCCCTGGGGCACCTGTGCAGGTAGGCGAGTAGCCAGAGGCTGTGCCTGCCCTGCCCTTCAACGTGAGGAAACACTGGGCACAGCTTCTAACGCGCTCCTGGCTCAGGACGTGGTTCCATCTTCCCCCATCTTCCCTCCCTCTGTTTCTGGGTAAATGGGTCCCGCTCAGGATCTCTCCAAGAAGTACTTAACTAAGACATCTAAATTTACCGGCACGGGTTACTGTTGCATGCAGCTGTTCACGCAAGGCTCGACCTTGCATCGTGATTTTCTCCATGAACCATGGTCTCTTAGCAATTCTACACGTTCTGCCTCTGGAACATCAACCTCTCCCCTCCTCCCAAGGAGAACTGGAGTGGACCTGCCCCCCCTGACTCTGACCATTGTCTCCCTAAGGACATGTGGGGTCTCAACTTTCAGGCGGCCATATTTGGATTTGATGGAAAAGAAAACTTAATTTCTTGGGTGGGGAATGGTTCGATTGAGCCATTGACTCAACTGGATAGAGTCAAGGCTGTGCCAAGGATTCTTGACTCTGTCTTTCTAACCTGGCCTCTCTCCAGACAGCGTATCTGCTGCCTCCTGGGCCCCTCCCTGTTTCCAAGGCCCCCCAACTCATCACAGCCTCTGCCCACCCTGCTCACCGTCAGACCTGAATCCTGCTGAATCTCTCAGAGTTGTCACTGGCTTTCCCACTCATTGCTGCTTCCTGCATTTAGACCCTGGACTGTTAGAAGAGTCCCCTACCAGCTCTCCTGGTGCTTCATCTAATTTATTCTCCGTTCTCTCTCCTACCTCCTCTTTCTCAAACATGAGTGCGACCCTGCCACTCTTTACTCAGAATTCTCCAGGGGTTTCCCGATTTCCCGTTGCTGAAGGCCTGGGTCTGTGTCCAGACATCCCCTTTAGCGTTGGACCCACACTCACCTCCTGCCCCGATCTCCTGTTTCCCTCCACCCTGCGTTTTGCCAGACTGGACAACCTGGTGTTCTGGAATATTCCATACACTCTCATACTTCCATGGGTTTTACAGACGATGTCACCAGCCTCTCCCCAGAGATCTCCTCCTCTGCCTGGTAAGCGCCCCATCTCCTCCTTGACCACGTGGATGCTGAGGAGCACTGGGTACTTCTCTGACCTGGAAGCCCCCTGCTCCTGGTAATGCTCATCTCCATCCTCCCTGCCCCGTGTTTAAGAGTGCATGTTTTGGGGTCTCGAGCCAGATATTGTGCAGTGCTTAGCATCTGCAGGGTCCTTGTCTGATGGATGGTTGGAGCAAATGAGCAAAATAAAATGTTTTGGAAAGATTTGCTTGCTAACAGTCTGCTGGATGCTGAGAAGGAAAGAGACTAGAGTCCAGTTGCCATGGCAACCCAGAAGTACGGTGATGCGAGGGACAAGGAAGTTGCTAGGTAAAGCTAAGGAAGGGAGACGACGTTGCAACCCACCAAAGGCCAGGGAGGAACTGGGCTCCTGGATTTTCTCAAAATGGTTAAAATGCTCCTGAGTTATTACAAGTTCATTCAGCCCAACAACAGTTTCTTTTCAAAGGACTCTCTGTTCTCTCTGGATGCAGCTTAGCAGCCCAAAGGGTAATGAGATGATTCAGGGGAGGATGGTGGTTATTTGCCTCTGCCAGACGGTTCCAAGGTTACATTTCTCCCCAGACAGTGGGTGCCAGGGTTGGGATTTGAGGGCTGACACCGGGCAACTCTTTGAAGATATGTTGGAGCAACTAAATGGCTACATTTCAAACCCCTTCTTTTCTCAAACCCCAGCTTACCTCACAGCTGTCTGATTGCTTCAGAGCTCGAGTTAATGTTGCAGGTGATTAAAAGAGAAGCAGCAAATCAAAGGAGGTGTAAACAATAAAGATTATTGGCTGGCTTAGTCAAAATACCCAGTGGTAAGGAGCTGGCCTGGAGGGAGGCTGAAGGCCACCAAGGATGCAGTTTCATGCCTCTGCCTCCTGTCGTGTTTGTTTGCATCATGCTTGGGCTACCCACTGTAGCCTTCTGGCAAATCCAGTGTCTCCTCATGGTGGCAGAATGGCTGCTGTGTATGGGACTGCACATCCTCACCCCATCCTATTTCCCCACACTCAGGCAGGTGTTCCCTGGAGTGTCACTGGTTCTGAGTCAGCTAGTTCCCCATTCCTGGACTAGTCAGTGTGGCCAAGGGGCAAGGGACATGTTGGCTGGGCAGTTAGCCTACCCCGAATTGGGGGTGGGTTCTTCCCACCCAATAAGAACAGCCATCATTTTTTGAGCTTTTACTATGTGCCAAGCCCTGTCCTCAGCTAAACTGTACGTGCATGAATCATTTAACCCTCACAACGATCCTGGGAGGTGGGTCCTGTTATTCCTGTGGTGCCCCTGAGGCATTCCGTACTCTGGGGACCATATTTTGAGAACCACTGCCCAAAGGCCCACTGAGGGCCAGCAGCAGCAGCACCTCCTTCTGGAACTAGTCGGGAATGCAGCTCCTTGGGCCCCACAGACCTGCTGAACCAGAAATGAAGTGTGAACAAGCCTCCAGGGGGCGCTAGACCTCTGGATTCCTTCTGTACAGCCCCAAAACTTACCAGCGACTATCCTGGCTTGAGGATAAGACCCTAACTCCCTGAAATGACAAAGCCTCATGTGGTCTGGCCCTTTGCAGCCTCTGTGCCAGCTGGACATCTGCTTTTCCTCTGAAGTAACCAATTTGCCAAACCTGTCAGACAAAGAGCTTGACCTAGACTGCTGGCCATTTCACTGCAGCCTTTATTCAAAGAGCTATTTTGGTTGATATTGTTTCCCTCATATTTTTGTTTTATGCCTTTGGGGAAAGCTCATTTCTTAGGCATTTCAAATTTCAGGTGTTGTGCCGGATTTTTCAAACCCTAGAGAGGGCCATCTCTTCCACCATGTTTTTCATCCTGGTGCACTGTATTGGTTTCAAAATCTCTGCAAGGCTTCATTCGGTAAAGAGTTGTGTGTCTGAATTTCAGACGCCTTCCGTAGCTTGAGAGTTTCCAGCTGTATTTGCAAAAGGATCGGTTTGTCCATTAAATCTGGAGTGTTACATGAATTATCTTCTACCCTGTGTTTTTTTTTTTTTCCTTGTCAGTCCTTCAAATGCCAAGTTTCAGTTGAGCGATCTCTAGTGTCTGTGGCTAGTCCCCCCCTTTTACCATCTGTGAAGTTTTTATAGAATAATTTATTATATTTTTGATATTTTATTTTATATTATATTTTTTTCCTCTCACCTTTCCTGTTTCCTTCTCATGTGAGAAAGTAGTTGGACATTGCATGGAACAGCTTCCAGAAGCTTCTGGAGTGGAAGCCATATGCAGTGGTTCTCTCTGGGAACAGACCTTTCCATTTAGTTTGTTGTGTGTCCCAGGAAGGACAATGGCCTCCCTTAGAGGAGAGGTAAGTCTGTATTTGGCCTGTGTGTTGGCTAGATCTGCTTAATTCCCGATGTGATTGTGTCTTCTCTTTTTTTCCTTTGATCAGTCTTGGTAGAGATTTGTTAGTCTTTCCCAAGAACCTGGTTTGGTTTTATTTATTCATTTTAAATTTCTATTATAATGACGTATATACAACTCACAATTTCCCATTTTAACCACCTCCATGTGTACAATTTAGTGGTATTAATTATATTCTCCATATTGAGCTGCCATCACCAATATCCATCACCCCAACTTTTTCATCACCAGGTATGGTTTTATTGCTTCCCCCATGTTGATTTTTGTTGGTTCATTTCCTATTTCAGTAATTTCTGTTCTCAGTTTTGTTTTGCGTTCTTGCTGCTTTCCTCATGTTTATCCAACATAATTATTATCCTAGCTTTGTGAATTTGGTTTGGGAAAAAATGGGTTTAAGGCCAGAAATTCATGAGTATGTTTAATTGTAACTATAGTGGGGGATTTGTAGTATATCCCACCCTGTTCTGTTTTCAATATCTTGTCATCTGCATTGCTATTTCATATACAGCATATGAGTTATTTAGTTCTGAAACTCTTTCTTAAAAACCTTTTTATTGGTTTCTAATTCATTTGTGTTATGGTCTTATTACATAGTCTGTATAATATTGAGCCTTTGAAATGTATTGAGACTCTTTTTGTTACCTAGAACATGGATGTTTTTGGTAACTGTTGCATAGATGTTTGAAAAAGTGCATTTTCTCTCTTCCTTGAGCGTAGGGTACTGCGTATTCTTTCCTGATTGAGTTAATGTTTCGTCTTTGACCTTGGTGCCAGAAAGCAGCAGGTAGTCGTTGTTGGAGGTGTCCTGGGGGAGATTTTGGTAATAGGAGTGTCTCAAAAGCATTTTCCCTTCCACTCCAGTTTGTAATCATGAGAGCAACAGATAGGGAATATCAGATTACTGTTACTGTAAGCTCTTGCACCCTGGCTGAGGTAAGTAGGAAAGAGGATTTTCACTCTTTATCCTGTCTTGAGGAAAGTAATCTCCTTGAAGGTTACAGAGACAACTGCAGAACTAAGAAGGCAGATTATCGTTTCACTAAATTAATACAAATAATTTCATAAAAGGCTACTCATGGCGTTACGAATGATGGCAAAATGTAACTCAGGAATGTTTCATCCCTAATAACAATCATTGAATTGTAGACTAGAAAGTTGAATAAGGCTTTGGATTTATTTAGAACTCAAGGAATGTTAACTTTTACCGTTATATGTACCTGATTTTTTTTTTCCCAACCACTTGAGATGTAGGGAGGGATATACATTTTGTGTCTTTAGGTAGGTTTAGAACTGCACTGCCCAGCATGGTAGCCACTACCCAGTTAAATTTTAATTAAAATTAATTAAGATGAAACATTGAGTTCTCAGTCATACTAGCCACGTTTCAAGTGCTCAGCCATATGTGACTTGTGGCTACTGTATTGGACATTGTGTATTGAACATTTCCATCACTGCAGACCATTCTCTTGGTTTAGCAATGGGGTAGCAACGAGAAGCAATAAGAATCCAACAAACTAAGAGAGAGAGCTGTGCAGTGGGCTGCCATCTAAAGACTTTGCAATGGTTAAATTTTTTTTTTCCTTTATTTTTAAAGAAGTTTTAGATTATATAAAAGTTACATAGAAAATAAAGGGAATTCCCATAAACCCCACACCCTCCTTCCCTACACTTTCCCACATTAGCAACATCTTTCATTAGTGTGGTACATTTATTACAATTGATGAACACATATTGAAGCATTGCTACTAACCATGTCTAGAGTTTATATTATAGTTTACACTTTGCACCGTACAATATTATAGTTTTATATATATATATATATATATTTTAAAAGATGCTTAGGAATGGTTACATTTTAAATTGGTCCTGTCAGCCAGTGCAAGGGAAAATCTCCTCCATTCCTCATGCATGGTGTCAGCCCACCAGTGCCTGAAGCCCTAACTCTTGGGTACTCCCTCTTTCTCCACTGCAGTGAGTTGAAGAAGAGGTACAACATCACGGTCATTCCCAAGCTTGTGGTCGTGAAGCAAAGTGGAGAGGTCATCACTGACAAAGGGCGGAAGCAGATCCGGGAGCGGGGGCTTGCCTGCTTCCAGAACTGGGTCCAGGTGGCTGACATCTTTCAGAATTTCTCCGGTTGAATTTAGAGGGATCTCAGAGGACGGGGGCAGGAGTTTATCCCACGAGGGCAAACGCCTAAAGAGAGCCAGAGGATCGCATTTTATTTTGTTTCTCTGATGGTATTATTTTATTTCATTTCCGTGTAGAAGCGCTAAGCTGTGGCAGAAAGCAAATGTTGCTCAGGAAAAACATCCTCCCCATTTTGTTAGTAGTTTATTTTAATCAACCTTACCATAGCATTATTCATATGACTTAAGAAGGGACTCTATTGGAAATCTATGCAAAACATTTATTTGTGCAGATCTCGTCAGGTAAAATGATATATATGTATATATAATTTTTTTCTGATAGTTTATTTATTTTAATATGTTGTCAAAACTGTATTTATTAAGAAACTCTGCAGAATCTATATGCTTTGATAAATAAAACTTATTTTTACCTCAAGCAGCTCTGGTTTCCTTTTTTCTCGGTCCAAACCATTTGGAGGAAAATGAGTCACTCGATTAATGCCATGCTTAAACAATTTGTTTTTTTTTCTAAAAAGTAATTTTAAATTGTGTTACTTTAGGGAAATTTTTTTCTTCTTCTCTTTGCTCTCTTTTCTCACACTTTTTAAAAAGCCTTAACTCCCTATTTCACACTTATTTTTAATCGCATTATAAGATCCTAGAAAGAAACGGAAATTTCAAGGCTAAATATCCCAAGTGTTCAAGACCGAACTTCAACATTTCCTAAAAGATAATCATGGATCCAGGTAAACAAAAAGCCCACACACAGTCTTTGCTAATAGTAATGGACTGAGCTGTCAGCAGTTCGAGCTACTGCTCTTCCCTTGTGGATTTCTGCCTGGCTTTCCTGCACGTGCACGAGCATTCTCTGGTGGGAATCCTGAAAACGCTAGACACTGATATCTAACCCAATTCCTGTCTCTGGATATGGCAGAATTGCTCTGAGTTTCTCCAACCACTAGGGCTTAGGAATCCCAGCTTTCCTCAAACAAGGCTCTCTTGGGAGCAGTGAGTTGCTAGGGAGCAAAGGTGTCCAGTGGAGGCTTTCATTAAACCCAGGACACATTAGGCTGCATATGTGGGGTGGAGACATGTGGAGTATCTGCTGTTGGCTTAATTAGAGAGAGAAGGGCAGGGAAACCAGGTGGCTCAGGCACATCTACCTTCTCCACCCCCTACTAGATCCTTAACTTTTCTCCACTGAAAACCAGACCCAGCAACACTGGGCTTCTGTTGCTTGATGAAAGACTTGTTTGACTGAGCTAACCTAATCATTGTTTTCCCCAGAAACAAATCATTTAGGAATGTAATTGTCTTCCAAAACCAAGAGATGGCATATGCAATTATGATTTTTTTTTTTCTTAATGATGTTTTAAAGTACACATTATTGGGGTGGGGTATGAACATCTCTTGAACATAGAATGCCCACAAACCATTGTGCGTGTATGTGTGTGTGTGGAGATCCATGAATTTTAACCACAACTACAAACTGTCCTAAAAGGTGGAGAAATGTCCTTCTGGTCAGCTGCCATGTTGATTCCCATGGACTTCAGCAGTGCGTCATTGTAGGCTGGGAGCTCCACACTTGGCTTGGCGGATTCCAGCTGTGTGGTGGGTCTTGGGGCATTTGGTGGGGGAAGAGTCCCAGATGGGGCTACCTTATAGTTACACCAACCCTGCAGGGTGCGGACCCAAGTGTAGAGACCCTTGGATTGGGAGGCTGGCGTTGGCACCTTCCCTCCTCCACCGGTGTAGTGGCTTAGGCTGGGAGAGTGGTGGGCCATTTAAAATATTATTATTTAAAAAATAAAGATAAAAAAAAGTATATATTATTTTTACCCAAAGACATCTTCTTTAATATTAGAACATCCTTAACAATTTTTTTTTTTAGTTAAGCTATTCCTTTTTTTTTTTTCCTTTATTTTTAAAGAAGCTTTAGATTATATAAATGTTACATAAAAAATATAGGGGATTCCCATATACCCCACCCGCTCCCCTGCCCACACTTTTCCCTATTAACAGCATCTTTCATTAGTGTGGTACATTTATTACAATTGATGAATACATATTGAAGCATTGCAACTAATCATAGTCTATAGTTTACATTATGGTTTACACTCTGCACCACGGAATTTTATAGGTTTTGACAAAATGTATAATGATTTGTGTCTGTCATTACAGAATCATTTAGAACAATTCCAGTGTCCCCAAAATGCCCCATGTTATACCTATTCTTCCCTCTCCCTCCCCTCAGAACCTCTGGTGACCAGTCTTTATATCAACCTAATACTTTTTCTTACTATCAGAGTAAATCCAGCCTTCTATGAGAGAACTATAAATTTGTTGCTTTTTACCAATTGTACTACAAAAAGAAAAAAAACAAAGTGTGGAAAAAACAAAGAGGAAAAAAGTTCTGCCATCCAGAGGTAAAACCACTGTCAACGCTTCAGTATATCTCTCTGTTCCACTGAAGTCACCCACTAGTTTTCTTTCTGTGAGTACTTGTTTATGCATTGAATTGTTCCGCCCGCAAAAGAAAATTTCAATTGCTAGTCGCTGGTCCTGTGAATATGATCCTATGTGTAAATAGAATCTTTTTTTTTTTTTGAGGTACCGATGATTGAACCCAGGATGTCGTACAAGGGAAGCAGGCACTCAACCGCTGAGCTACATCCACTCCCTAAATAGAGCCCTGAAGGTGTGATTAGTTACTATGAGGCCAAACTGGATTAGGGTGGGTCCTAACCCAGTATGACTGGAGTCCTTATAAGGAGAGGAAATGTAGACACAGACAGACAGATAGAGTGAGAACGCCATGTGACAACTGAGGATCGAAGCCTATGGATTGCCGGCAAGCCACCAGAAGCTAGGAAGAGGTAAGCAAAGATTCTTCCCCACAGATTTCTGCTTCTGGCCTTCAGAACTGTGAGTGTGAGACAATACATTTCTGTTGTTTTGACCACCCAGTCTGGAACTTTGACACAGCAAAGGAAACAGAGACAGTACCCGTTGGTTTCCATCGTGCCTCTAAGACCTGCGGCCCTCACTGTGGTCCCAGACCACCTCCACTGCCACCAGTAGCGGCCCCGTCCTGAGGCGGTGTGTGAGGAAGGCAGCATCTCGGCCGCCCCCCCAGACCCACAGCCATCAGCAACAGTGATCTGTGTGTGCGAACATTCTAGGAACATGGCTCCACAAAGCATCTTGTCTACTAAATTTGTTGAAATCAATACGCTGAGCCAATAGTTGGGACATCTTTTCTCAAAATCCAGACTACTCAATAAGCAAGTGGTTATGACTGCTTCCCCAGGAGAGGCCCCACCATACACTTTTCTGAACAAATACTTGCAAACCACAGTACATCTCAGCAGCAAATTCATTTAAAAAAAAAGATATATTCAGATATATTAGGTGGACTATCCATTTCATCTTCTTGAGGAAGTCTCTTCTGGAGACTTTGTACCTCTCCACTGGGTTCTGGTTGAACTACACGCCTGGTGCCTGCTGTCAGGCTGGGATACTCCTTCATAATTATGCCAGGGCTCCTGTTTCTTGTTTACCACATCTTCCTCTTTCTTGATTTACTCTCTTCTTTTGCTGGAACACATCCCCTAATAGTTTTCTGAGAAGAGGTGTGAATAGGAGGTAAATTTTTTGAGACCTCCCGTGTCTGAAAATGTCTTTATTTTACATCCTATTTAATGGATAGTTGGCTGGGTATAGGATTCTAGGTTAGAAGTAATGCTTTGATAATTTGAAGGCACTGCATCATAGTCATCATAATTTTCTTGTTTCTTTGCTGGGATTGAAAAGTCTGACTCCATTGTGAGTCATGATCCTTTGTGACATGAATCTTCATTCTCAAAATGCGTCAGATCTCTTGGCCCTACAGTTCTGCACTTTCAAGATGACGTGCCTTAGGCAGCCTCTGTCTTCAACCTGAGTGCCTGGTCCTTGTGTCATTTCGGTATGGAAACACATGACTTTTACTTCTGGGAAATGCTCCTAAATTATTTTGGTTAATTTTCTCTTTTCTGTTTTCTTGGTTGGTTTACACTTGCTGCAATTCCTAGTGTTTGGATGTTAGATTTCCTAGAATATTCCTCCAATTTTCTAATATTTTTGTCATCTATTTTCTTTTTGTTTTTATTCTACTCTTAGGGAAATTTCCTCAAATTCAACTTCTAGCCCTTTTTCCTGCCATCATGATTTTAATATACAGGAGTTCTTT
The DNA here is from genome assembly GCA_029593785.1 of Cabassous unicinctus. Lineage (NCBI taxonomy): Eukaryota > Metazoa > Chordata > Mammalia > Cingulata > Chlamyphoridae > Cabassous > Cabassous unicinctus. The sequence goes on along the minus strand of JAQZBX010004256.1, from coordinate 32,791 downwards.
GTTTCCTGAGCCTCCCTCCCTCCCATCTTTCCTTTTCTCTCTCTCTCTCTTTCCATTCTGTTCTAGTTCCACAAAAGTTACATCTCCTCATAATCTCTCTAAGGATATTAATGATTTTTAAACATTGTCTTCTTCTTGCAGTTTCTGTGAACTCCAAGTTGCTTGCCCCTCCCTATCTCCTAATTTGGGGAGGGGCTAAGTAACACGTCAGTGTGACTTGGTAACTCTGAGCTTCCCTCTTGCTGAGCCATTTGGTTGGAGAGCATTTTCTTCTTGGGCTCCTCATATTTATCACAAAACATCTTCCATCTCTTGTCTGGAGGGAAGCACCCAATCACTTGAGCCACCTCCACTCCCTGCTTACTGTGTCTCTCATTTTGTTTCCTCGCTGTGTCTCTTCATTGCGTCATCTCACTGCATCATCTTGTTGTGTCATCTTGTTGCATCAGCCTGTCACATCAGCTCACTGTCTTGCTCGTCTTCTTTAGAAGGCACTGGGAACCGAACCTGGGACCTCCCTTGTGGTAGGCGGGCATCCAACAGCTTGAGCCACATCTGCTTCCTTTACCATCTTTTAATGGGCTGTGCTAGGGAGTGAAATTACATGTATGTGTTCAAACTGCCTATTTGAGAGTTGGGAAAAGTTCATTTATAGTTTGCAATACCACAAGGAAGCTTCCTTTTAAATTTTTATTTAATTTAGTGAACTGACAGAGTGCCATGTAAGCCTAGTTTCTGGCTTTAAGCCTCAATTTCTAACCTTTGCAATGTCTCCACAATCGCAATTTCAACTTCAATGTTATTTCTACGATGTCTCTTTGAGTTTGTCATTGGATTATGAGAATTTGAACAATCATGTCTGATTGAACCCCACTTTAATCCTTCAGAGGGAAGTGGTGGTAAAGGTACCCTTGACTTAGATCTAAAGGGATGATTTTAATCAGGTTGCAGCTAGACATGAATCTTAGGTCTAAAATCCTAGGTGACATCCCTCAACTCCACATGAAACCCAGCTATAGTCCAATATCCTGTGGGGTCCAGTCCCTGCACAGAGGCTCTTTTAAAGAACAGCCCAAAAGTTTTTAAAAATAAATTCTAATTAAGGAGAGCCATTTCCCATCTCAAGGTCATGCATCTAAAAATCCCCTTGCTTCTCCTCCCTAAATGTTCCTTACCCTAAGCCTTCTCCGGAGTCTTGTCCATTCTCCTTGAGACCCAGCACTTGCAGCCTTATTTGCTATTCTCTCCTCTCCATCTCTCTCAATTCCTTGTTAGATAGCATGTTGAAGCATCTCTGGTTCAATTTGCATTGCTTCACTTACGCTGGAGCTGGTCTGACCCCAGGAGCTCTTCTCAGTGGATGGGGGAGGTGGAGACTCCTGCCGAGTAAAGAGAACATGTCTTTATCTGGCTGTGGAGTGACAGGGAGAAGCCTGGTTGGGGGCACCGACATCCTAATAAATCATGTTTCCATTATACCTCACATAAAAGAGCTCTTATTATTCCAGGTAAAAATAAATCCCCAATATGATATTTCATATAAGCATTTGGAGTGATGAGGCATAAGGGAAATCATTTGTCTTTCCCATGTTCTTTTGCTTTCCTATTTTCCTCTTTCTTAAAATAGGAAAGTCATTTTCTTTCCCTCTTTCCTGTGACATATATGCTGTGATGATTTCATTCGACATAAATAATCATCTTTGATTTTGGGGGAGGACACAAGGTTTTGGCTATTAATTAATTATTTAATCCATCCGTTCATTCCACAAGCATTTGGTGGTTGATTCTTCTGTGCTGGGCAGACATGAAACACATCATTTTAATGGTCTATAATAAGTGGTAGCATCCAAGGCCTCAGGCAGGGATGAGACTCGAGTAAGAGAAAGAGGTGGTGCTGTTGAGAAACCTATAATCACAATGTTCAATTCTGACATCACGACCCTTAATTAATAAAGACCTCAGTTACACTTCCTTTGCGAGCAAGTCTAAGGCCATTCCCAAGGGGGTGTTTATTTCTCTCTGTTGATAATGGCCATCTGCCGTGAGTTGTTCTGGAGAATTCTCTCTCCGTATCAAAGACAATCATTTAAGAGTATTTCTCTGTATTGCAGAGCCCTGGGTAGAATAGTATTAGGAATTGAATCACCTACAAAAGACATGTTCAAATCTTAACCCACGTACCCGTGGGTGTGAACTCATTGTAAATAGTACCTTTTGAAGATGTTATTATTTGTTAAGGTGGGGCCAGATTGAATCGAGTGGACCTTAACTTGTAAGACTGAGAGCCTTCTAAAGAGAGGAAATTCAGGTGCAGGCAGTAGGAGCCCCAAGTCAGAAGAAGCCAGAGAGGAGAGAGAGGTGGCCAGAGAACTGACATCACCAGGATGCTATCACTCCTGAGGAAAGCATGGCCCTGCCGATATCTTGGTTTTGGACTTCTAGCACTCAAACTGTGAGCCAATAAATTCTTGTTGTTTAAGCCAACCCATTATGTGGTATTTATCATAGCAGCCTTGGTAAACTAAGACAGATAGTAACACTGCAGCACATACCAAAGAACAGAAAATTCACCCCGGGAGAGTGCTCTGTGCTTCTCTCTTTTTCTTTCAGTGAAGAGCCTTTACTTCATGATCTTTTCTTCCAAACATACTCACTTTAAGCTTTATACGACACTCACTGAGTATGTTTTTCTGGAAAAATCAGCATGAACAACTGGCTGGAATAAAGGTCAGGCTGGCAGGACAGAACGGGGTGGACTGGGTCCATAGGGCAGATTTTGTGGGGAAAAAAAGTTCATCTGGGCTCTGGATTACAAAAGAAGAGAGGCAACATGTTATAATGCAGCAAATATCCTTGGCAGGATGCTTTCATTTATAAACTCACCTGGCTGAGGTCCTTTTTTCCCCCCTCCTTCTCCCTGAACTCTCTTAGCACCTCAATTTTGGAGGGAATCTGAGGAACCACAAACTTCCGTGATCTCTTCAGGGCTCTCCTTTTTCAGGCCAGGCATCAAAGCCACCTTCAGAGTTTCCATAACAGAGGTTCCTGGGGCATCTGCAAGGCCCATAAGCCAAGGTTTCTGGAGTTCTTCCATTTTGAGGATTTTCTTAAGCAAACTTGACTTAAACAAGCACATAAACAAACCACCTGGCCTGTCAGCATTCCATTCCAATTTTCAGAAGCGATGGGCTTACAATGTTCTTGCCTATCTCCCTATGTTCAGACTCTAGCAGAAGAGGCTGCTGAGACCCCCACCCGCCCAACAGTCACCTAACCTCTGGAGCAGCGGCCTTTTCCAGAAATGGACTGTGGCAGTTTGGCACTTTTTTTTATGAATTCCAAAAATAGATATTGGATTATGTTTATAAACCGGTCTGTACCTGGATGTGGTTGATTATGATTATGAGTATGATTAGGGCTTTGATTGGGCCATGCCTGTGCCAGAGAAAACTACATGGCAGAGAAGAGAGTGGGAGTTTTGATCCTGGAGCCCGGGAAGTAAACATGCAGGAGAAGCAGATATGTGAGGAAAGAGAGAAGGTTCCTTTAGACACGGCAGAGGTCCCGGGAAGAGAGATGAGAGTTTACAGCTGACCTTGTGGAGAGAGCAGAGGAGCTGAGTCCGGAAAGAATCGAGCCCCAGGAGAGAGGAGACTTACCCCAGCCTACAGCTGATATTGGAAGAAGCTGGGACCATGGAGCCTTAAGAGGAAGAGGAAGGCTGAACGTCGGCAGCCATCTTGCTCCAACACATGGCAACAGACTTTGGTGAGGGAAGTAACTTACGCTTTATGGCCTGGTAACTGTAAGCTTCTACCCCAAATAAATAATCCTTTATAAAAGCCAACAGATTTATGGTATTTTGCATCAGCACCCCTTTGGTTGACTAATACATGGACCCCGACTGGTAAGGCTGATTTACAGATGTGCTTTCAATTTCCACATTAGCCAGAGGAAGATAACGATGAAAACCAGAAAGCAAACATCAACAGCTCAACATGATGACCTCAACCACCTTTTGGGTCATGGAGAAGAATACAATTAAGGGAGGAATCATTTCGTTCTCCCATTTTATAATAAATAATAATAAAATGTAGTGTAATTTAATATATACATATTATATGGAATGGAATGCAATGCGATATAATACAATAATAAAAAGATAATAAATAGCAGGGAAAAAGGTCTTTCTCCCTCAAATTTCAGCAAGTTTCCCTTCAGTAATTCCTCTACTCTTGGCTCCATTCACAAGACATCATCTGAGAATCTGTTCAATAGGAAACCTGTGTGGTTCCTTCCCCAGGGCTTCTCAGGGAGGCAGCACTGAGGAGACAGAGTCCTCTCTTTCTTGGTGGCAGGTCACTGGGCTCTCCCAGCCCCCCACTTTCAACCTCTGCACCCATCATTCAAACCTGCCAAGGGTTCTATGCTGAGCAGACACCTATCCTTGCGGCAAATATACTTCCTGTTTCCCAACAGGCACAGGAAAAATAGAAAAGGTGGGGGAAGGAGAAGGAGAGGGTCCACCCAGCCTTTCAGCAGGCACCTTGTTCCCTTCAGGACCACTATTTCCTCTACTGCCTGCCCCTGCACACCCCCACCCAGTGGCATCTGGGAGCCATTTTTTGCCTCTGCTCTTTGGAGGGCATTTGCTTGGGCTGGTGAGCATTGCACCCCTCAGGTAACATGGCGAGTGCATTCTAACCGCCCGCAGCGACCGGCTCTCTGGAGACTGGGAGGCTCATTACGGGCTGACGCAAGATGCCACACTTATAACGTGGCCCGCGACAGGAGCTGGCTCCTCCTTCTGAGACTGTAGCTTCCTTGTAGGGCATCAGGCTGCCCCTCTCCGAGACCGCTAGGGCTCCCCTACTGTGCCCCTCTGATGTCACCCACCACCATAACAGGAGCTGCAGCATGCTTCTTTATTCCCACCCTCAGCAAACCTGTGGGGCTCAGGGTCCTGCCCTACGGTTGGGGGGCGGGTGCGGGGGGGACAGGCATGGGCCTCGGGTCATTCAGGTTACGGCAGGACCCTGCATCTCAACTCTGAGCAATCGAATCAACATTCTAAGTTCTTTCCACCGGTCATACCACAGTCAGTTCGCCCAGAGAAACAGGTTTCAGAACTACAGCCATGATGAATAAGTTCTTTTCCTCTGAAACTAAAAAAATAAACAGAAAAGACATGTCTGTTCTCCTTGGCGGGGGGGAAGGGGTGATATGACGTGGTCTGTAGGAGGTCTCGCTGCACTGCTGGCTTGCTCCCACATGGAGCGAAACCACGAATTGCTGTTTTCATCATGCAAGTCTGTCCTGAGAACTTAATGGGTTTGGTTCAAATGAGATGTATCTGGACTCAGTATTTGAGTCCGAGAAGCCTCTAAAAGCACTTCAGGTTAAATTAGCAAAGCCTGCCTTTTGTCCTGCCCCCTCCCGCTTGGTCCTGGGGCGGGGCGCTCTAATGGAGCAACCGCCTCACCTCTCCCCAGACTTTTAGAGGAGTGGGGGGCCACCTCACTTAAGGAAAAAGACCAGAGGTGGCACCTGAGGAGGTTTGAGTCAGGCTTGCAGAAAAAGAGCCCACAGCTTTGTGTGTGTGTGTGTGTGTGTGTGTGTGTGTGTGTGTGTGTGGTAGATGGAATCATGTACCCAGCAAAAGACATATTCTTAATCTTAATCCGTGTTCCTGTGGATGCGAACCCATTTGTAAATAGAAACTTTTTTTTTATTAGAGAAGTTGTGGGTCACAGAACAAAAAATGCATAAAATACAGGATTCCCATATACCACTCTATCATTAACAACTTGCATTGGTGTGGTACATTTGTTACAATTGATGAATGCACATTTTGGTAATTGTTCTATTATCTATAGTCCATCGTTTATTTTAGGGTTCACTGTTTGTGTAGTGCACTTGCATGGATTTTTAAAAATTTTCTTATTCTTTTACCATATATACAACCTAACATTTTCCTTTTTCACTGCATTCAGATATATATTTTGGTGCTGTTAATTACTTTCACAATGTTGTGCTACCATCACCACCATCCATCACCAAAGCATTTCCATTGTTCCAAATAAGAACTATGTAGGTCTTTTTTTATTTTTAATATTTATTTATTTATTTATTGCCTCCCCCCACACCCCGGTGTTTTTGTGCTTGCTGTCTGCTCCCTGTCCATTTGCTGTGTGTTCTTGTGTCTGCTTATCTTCTCTTTAGGCAGCACTGGGAACCAATCCTGGGACCTTCTGGAGTGGGAGAGAGGCACTCAATCTCTTGTGCCACCTCAGCTACTTGGTCTGCTGTGTCTTATTGTCTCTCCTCTGTGTCTTTTTTGTGTCATCTTGCTGTGCCAGCTCTCCGTTTGGGCCAGCTCACTGCCCAGGCCAGCTTGCCTTCATCAGGAGGCCCCGGGAATCGAACCCTGAAACTCCTATATGGTAGACAGGAGCCCAATCGCTTGAGCCACATCCGCTTCCCAAAACTCTGTAGGTCTTAAGCCTTAACTCCCTCTTCTCTATCCCCACCCCGTCCCCTGGTAACCTGTATTCTAGATTGACCATGAGTTTGCTTCTTCTAATTATTTCATATCAGTGAGATCATACAATATCTGCCCTTTTGTGTCTGGCTTAATTCACTCAACATGATGTCTTCAAGGTTCATTATTCTCCAGGAATATTTGCCAGGTTCTTTTCTTTCATCATCAGGAAATTGGAACGCAAATCCTTCATGCAGTAATTCAACCCATTTCCAGTTAATTCTGTCTTCAGTGAAGATGTTAAAAAGGAAAAAAAAGGTCCAGTCTCCTGCAAGTCAGCCTATTCTTATGGACCAGCTGGACACATAAGTGGGGGATTCTACGTGTGTCCTCCTCTCCCCTCCTCTTCTCTTTAGGGATGAAACTTTCACTCCTCATTCATTCCACATGCCAAAGCTGCTGGATCTTACCTCACTCAGCGGCGGGCTCTTGCTTCAGCGAGGGGCTAATGAGGAAGGCGTTTGCTGTAGAAGCCTGGAATTGCTCAGGCATTGCATCCAAAGCCCTGCAATGATGAAGGCAAGGGCTGCACTGGTGGCATGGCAGGCAGAGGGTTATATGGGCACAGGGGTTTCCTTTCCTCCTCAGCCTGCTCTCCTGCCTCTGTCCACTTCACTTCATCTACTCTAGCCACACAACTCTTCCACACTCAGGAACTCTATGCTGGCTGGACCATCCCTGGAACATCTTTCTCTCACAACTCTTTCAAATTGCTCACACCTCTGATCACATGTCTCCTCAAAAGGTTTATGCCTGACCGTCCCATTCAAAATGGCAACCAACCCCTTATTTTGCTGAATTCTGTTCGAAGCCCTTGTCTGGCATTATCTGTCTGTCTATCTATCCTGTGTCTGTCTATCATCCACCTGCTAGGGAAGTCACAGACACCAGTTGAATGCCCCATCTCCCAGACCTCACCCACCCCCACCACCTTCTCTGGGCAAGTCATAAGCACACACTAAGCGGCCGTCCTGCCTACGGCTTTCGCTCCCCCCACCTCCTTTCCTATGGCGTGCCATTCTACAACCCGGGGGAAGATGGTAAGTCTAATGAAAAGGCCCTGCCAGAACTTAAACCTGGAAACTGGGGACTAGCAGCCCCAGATGCTTATCAGAACAGGAATCCTCAGTGGCAGGACCCCACTCCCCGAGGTGGAGAAAAACCACACTCAACAATATAGATTGGGGTGTGCAGAGCTGCCACCCATTGACCCCGACCCAGAGCAGTTTTGGGCCATCCCCAGAGACTGGCCACGATGGAGCTTCTTTCTCCACTCTTTTGCATGTTTTGTACTATGTAAGTGACAAGGAAATTTGCCCTTTCTGCACTCTTTTTTTCTGTGCAATAAAGGGATTATTTGCTGAAAGTTTCTGTTGTGCCCTGAACCTGTGTTCCCACAACTCACCATTGTAGTAACTCGCTCTACGCCATCACTCTCTATCCCCCCTCTATCAATCATCTATAGCTATACCTATCAGTCATCTATTATCTCTATCTATCTATCTATCTATCTATCTATCAATCTATCTATGTCTATCATCTATCTATCTATGTCTGTCTGTCTGTCTATCTATCTATCTATCATATATCTTTCTATGTCTATCTATCTTTCATTCTATTTCTGTCTGTCTATCTATCTTTCTTTCTATGTCTATCTATCTGTCTATCTATCTATCTATCTATCTATCATCTATCTTTCTATGTCTGTCTATCTTTCTTTCTATGTCTGTCTCTCTCTCTCTATCTAATCATATCTATCTATCTGTCTGTCTGTCTGTCTATCTATCTATCTATCTATCTATCTATCTGATGTCTTTCTCCCCAGCCAGGATGGAACTTCCTTGAAAGCAAAAATTTCATCTGCCAGGTTCATAGTACCAGTACACAGCAGATGTTCCATAGATATTTGTTGATTTACTGGATTCTTTTAAAGGTCTATTCAACATGTTAATTTATGGGCATACATAATTTATTCTATCCAGTCCTATGTGGATAGGCTTGATTCCAGTCTTTAGCTATCACAAATACCATTGCAATGAGTGTCCTTATAGATATGGCTTCCAGGCCTTTTACTGGAATATAATGAATTTAAATGAGTTGGTAAAAGAGTAAAAAAGGCACTTGTCTTTATTTTTCTAATGGCTTGCCAGTAGTCCCACCACAATTTAGGGAAGAATCCATCTCTCTCCCAATGCACTAGTGAGGATATTGGGCTTGGACTTAGATAATGCGAGCTTCTTTTCCCCATGTGACAGTCCAGCTGTGTGCAGTCTGGAGGGGCGGCTCTGCTCCAGGAGGCCATGCAGGAGCCCAGGCTCTGTCGGTCTGGTCGCTCTGCCTCTTCTTAAGGGTGGGGCCAGGACCATCGTGAGGCAGGGGAGGCACACAGGGCTCAGAATTCAGGGAGGCCCTCCCTCCGCGACCCTGACAGTGAGTACCAATTTAATTTTGCAGCCTAGGCATTGGCTTCCCTCACTTTGGTCCCAGCCCTGCCTTAAGGCTTTGTCCTTTTCTCTGTGTCCTTTTCTAGTGACTTCTACCTGGGACCCAGGCCTCAGAAAGAGCGAAATCCAGGGAAAATGACTTGTTTTTAAGTGAGAGATGATCAAGAGCACGGCAATGTTCTGTATCTTCAGTGTCAACGTAGCAGCCACGAAGCACATGGGACTACCCAGCATTTAAAATATGGCTAGTGTGACTGAGGGGGTAATTATGCTTAATTTTCATCAATTTCCATTTAAATGTAAATGGCCACATGTGGTAATTACCATGGTATTGGACAGCACAGAAGAACTTCTGCTCTCATCTCACTTCCCTAAGTCCCAGAGATCCTGGGAAGGTCGCCCCTAGCTGGACAGCTGTGCACCCAGCACTGAGCTGGGGATGTGTGTGAGGCAGGTCTGTGGCTGCTTCCAACAGGACCAGGGGACAGTGAGCCCCCAAAAAGTCAGCTGTGGATACCACAGTCGCAAATCTGAAGTGTTGCCTTCACCTTATATTATCTCTCCGTGTGTATATTTGGGTCTATTTCTGGTCTCTCCATATAGTCCATTAATCAGTTGGTCATGTCAAACTATTTTAATTTCTATATAATTCATAATGTGTTTTAATATTTAGCAGCATTAGTCTTCTCTTATTTACCTTTTTTTTTTTTCTTTCTATTTTCGATCTGGTTGCATCATCATCTTTTTGGTGTGTCACCGCGCCACACGGGGGCCTTGCGCCTCTCGTCTGGGATAACTTTTTTCTTTTTTTTTTTTTACCAGGAGGCCCTGGGGATCAAAACCGGGTCCTCCATATGATAAATGGGAGTTCAATTGCTTGAGCCACAGCCACTTCCTCTTATTTGCTTTTTTCCCCAGAATTTTCTTGGATATTCTCATATGTTTACTTTTTTCATAAGAAGCTAGTATTAGCATCTAGTTGAAAAGAGAATCCTAATGTATTTTTTATCGGAATCCACATTTGATGTGTAATATGGTTGGATAAGAACTGACATCTACATGATTGAGTCTTTCTATCCCTCAATATGATTTGCGTTGCCTTGTACTCAGTCTTGTTTTATATCTCTTGTCTCTTGCATATATTTTGTTACCTCTCACAAATTTTTGTTGCTGTGACCATTGTAAATAGAATCCATTCTTCCCCGCAAACTGGTTTTTATTAATATTTAGAAAAGATGTATGTAACTTCATTAGCAACCACATAATTGTTTTTTATTATTATTATTTTTTTATTTTTAAAGAAGCTTTAGATTATAAAGTTACATAACATAATTGATTTTTATGGTTCTTCAGTTGTATCTGGATTTTGGTACTCTCTTTTAACAATGATGTTTTTGCCTTCTTCATCACAATTTTCCATCTCTTGTTTTTTCGTGCCTTGATTTGACATTTAACAACAGCAGAGACATAATGAAAATGTTTGTGGTGTTTCACTATCAAGTTTGATTATATTTTGTTTAATATGTGCTTTTTAGCAAAAGAAACTATCATTTATCGCTATTGAAAGTCTTTTAATTTAATCAGGGATGGATGCTGAATTTTAAAAAATACTGCTCTAGCTTCTATGGAGATAATTATATGGCTTTTCTTCTTTGACTTATGAAGATGGTGAATTATGGTAATAGATCTCCTAATTTGAATTATGTTTGCATTCCTGGGGGATAAATCCAACTTGGTCATGGATTATTATTATTTTAATGAGCTGGAGAATTATATTTGCTAATATTTCATTTAGGATATTTGTAGAGAGATTCATATATAAGATGGTTCCTTTTGGTGTTAGTTTTTCAGCCCTGTTGTGCACCCAGATCTTGCATTCCAGCAACATGTCACCTGCTTTTGCAGATTTCTGCATGATGCTTGACACTGGCACATCTCTGCATTCATTTGTGGCTCTGTCCATCCACAAGTCCAGTTTGTACTGCACTTGACACTTCTTCATAGGGTGTAACCCTTGGTTTTGCTTGTTTTGTAATTCTCAAAGGTGCACTTTTCCCTTTGGATTTTTAATTCCTTAGTGTTGGAGAATAGAGAGCACAGAGCCAGATTGTCCAGGTTTGAATCTGTTATTTGGATATTGTGGTAGATTGAATTATTAACCCAAAAAAGATGTATTCTTAATCCACATTCTTGTGGATGTGAATTCACGTGGGACCCTTTGAAGATGTATTATCAGTTGAGATGTGGCCCCATTTGTGAATAGGGTCTTCTAAGATCCTATTTAGGTGTGGCCACACTGAGCGAGAGTGGGCCTTAATCTGTATGACTGATGGTCTTTTTAAGAGAGGAAATTCAACATGGTCAGAGGAGCCATAAACTGGTTGAGGAAAACCGGAAGAGTAGTCAAGGAGAGAGGGATGGCCATGTGATGGAAGGCAGAAAGGCAAGCCGGGGCACCCCAAGGGGTCACCGGCAGCCAGTACTGGAATGCTACAGACTTTGGGGAGAAATCATGGCCTTGTGGATGCCTTGATTTTGGGCTTCTAGCCTCAAAATCCTAAGCCAATAGATTTCTGTTGCTTAAGCCAACCTAGAGTGCAGTATTTATAATAACAGCTTTGGGAAACCAAGACATGTGTAACCTTGAGCATGTTTGTTCACTGTGTCATGCCTCAGTTTTCTCATCTGTAAAATGGAGATCACGAGTGCACCTATCTCATAAGGTTGTTGGGAGATGAAATGAATTACTAATACACTCAACTTTTTTTTTTTTAAGGTTATTTATCGTTTTATTATTTTTATTATTGCACACTTTACCCCCCTGAGATGGCTCCCTCATCTGTTTGCTTCTTGTCTGCTTGTTGTCTCCGCTCATTGTCTTTGCTCATTGTTTGCTTGTTGTGTCTGCTTTTTGTCTGCTGTTTTCTTATGAGGCACTGGGAACCGAACCTGGGACCTCCCATGTGGGAGGCAGATGCCCAACCACTTGAGCCACATCTGCCCCCTGCACATTGTGTCTGCTGTTGTGTCAGCTCGCCTTCTTTAGGAGGCACCGGGAACCGAACCCAGTACCTCCCATGTGGGAAATAGGCACCCAACTGCTTTAGCCACATCTGCTCCTCCTACTCAAACTTCTTAGACCAGCACCTGGCACACAGTAAACAAGATGCAAATGTTTTCTATTTTCAGTATTAATGCTATTATGATTTGGTTAGCTTCAGGGAATGCCAAGTATATCTGGAGGAGCCCAAGCCTGTTTCAATGCAAGTTTCCCAGGGCTGCCATAAAAGAAGTACAGCATACTAGGTGGCTTAAAACAGCAGGCATCCATTCTCTCTCAGCTCTGGAGGAGAGAACTCAGAAATCAAGGTGCCGGCAGGGCCATGCTCCCTCTGACGTCCCCAGGGAAGAATCTGTTACATGCCTCTTCTAGCTTCTGGTTGCCTCAATCCCTGGCGTCCCCTGCCTTGCAGCTTCAGGACTTTGCTCTCTGCCTGCATCCTCCCAAGGCCTCTCCCCTTTCTGTCTCCTAATTTCCCCACCTTCTTATAAGGACACCAAATCATATCTGATTTAAGGTCCACCCTAATCCAGTTTGGATTCATTTAACTAATTCCATTAGAAATGACCTTATTTCCAGATCAAGTCCCATTCAGGGAACCGGGGATTAAGCCTTGAACATATCCTTTTGGGGGACACAGTCCAATCCATAAAAATCCCTTCCACTAATCTGACCTTGAACCTTCGGTGTCTTGCTCCAAGCTTCCACTTTGTAGGCAAGAACACTGAGGCCCATGGATGTAATAGAATATTGCACCTTAGCTAGTTAGCAGAGTTGTAACTAGCGTTGTCCTGGCTCGTTGAGATCCCCTTTCTCTCTCCCAACGTTAGTTTGAGCTGGCCGACTTCGTGGGTTACTATGGTGCAGGCGCGGGCGGACTCCGGTGGACCCGGGATACCGCGGTTGCCATGGCGATGGCTGCTGTTTCCAAGCGATTGTCGAATTAAGCTCAGTGGCAAATCCCCACGTCAGTGGATCTGTTACAGTCCGGAATAATTCTTCAAGGAGCCTTATTCAGTGGTATAGAGCTGCGGAATCCAGGGGTGACCTCTGGAGCACGTGGTGACTTATCTCCCTAATAAAGCGCACTGCTCCCCCAACGTGTGAGAGGTCTGCGGACTTCCTTCCCTTCTGTGCCTCTCCTGAAATCACCTCCACTGAGACTTCCAGCCAGACGAGTGAAGATCATTTCTATTTAGAGAACATTTTCACCTTCACATGGCCATGAGGCAGGTTTTTAAAAATTCATTGTAAAAACAATTCACTGAAGTATATTCATACATGAACATATGTAAACAGTAAGTGTATAGTAAAGTTGTGAACTTCTAAAACAAGCGTGCATAACATCACACGGGGCTCCCACACATCACCCCACCACAAATACCTTGCACTGTTGTGAAACATTTGTAACAAAATTATGAGAGAGCATTTCTCTAATAGCCAGTGATGTTGAACATTTTTCATGTATTAGTAGCTATTGTTCATATCTTTCATTTGGTGTTTTTTTTCCTCCAACCAACCCTATTATTTTTTTGTTCATAAACCATATAATTTATCTAAAGTGCACTGTCGATGGCATTTGGTATAATCACAGAGTTGTGCATTCATCACTTCAGTCAATATTAGGGCATTTTCATTTCACCATAAAAAACAAAAAAACAAGCCACTGTCATACCCATATGTTGGCGCTACTAATTACAAATCCTATGATCTGCTTTCACCGTTTCTATTCATTTCCAAACATTTCCAAACATCTTTTTTTTTTTAAAGCCAATTCAGCACAGATTAAACCTCAGCTTTCCATTCTCTTAACACATTCTATTCTCTGGTGACTTATATTCTAGCTATTAACCCCATGAGTTTGCTCATTATATTTAATTCATAATAATGAAATAATACAATATTTGTCCTTTTGTGCCTGGCTTGCTTCCCTCAACAAAATGTCCTCCAGAGTCATCCAGGTTGTCATACGCTTTATGACTTCACATCTTCTTACAGCTGAATAATATTCCATCGTGTGTATATATCAGTTTATCCATTCGTCAGTTGATGGACACCTGGACTGTTTCCATCTCTTGGCAATTGTGAATAATGTCGCCATGAACATCGGAGTGCAGATGTCTTTTAATATCACTGCTCTCAATTCTTCTGGGTATATACCCAGTAGTGGTATTGCCAGGTCACATGGTAGATCTATTTCTAACTTCCTTAGGAACTGCCAAACAGACCTCCACAGTTGCTGTACCATTCTATATTCCCACCAACAGTGAATAAGCATTCCTATCTCTCCACATCCTTTCCAACACTTGTAGTTTTCTATTTTATTAATAGTGGTCATTCTAGTAGGTGTGAAATGATATCTCATTGTAGCTTTGATTTTCATTTCTCTAATAGCCAGGGATGTTGAACATTATTTCATGTATTTGTATTTCTTCTTCAGAAAAATGTCTATTCAGGTCTTTTGCCCATTTTTAATAGGGTCATTTTTCTTTTTATTATTGAGTTATAGGATCTCTTTATATATCATGGATATTAGACCCTTGTCAGATGTGTGATTCCAAATATTTCTTCCCATTATATAAGCTGCCTTTTTACCCTCTTCACAAAGTCTTTTGAGGTGCAGAAGTGTTTAATTCTGAGGAGACCTTATTTATCTATTTAACTTTTGTTGCTCATGCTTTGGGTATAAGGTTTAAGAGACCCCCACCTACTACAGGGTCTTGTAGATATTTTCCTTAAATGTCTCCTAGGAGTTTTATGGTCCTGACTTTTATGTTTAGGTCTCTGATCCATTTTGAGTTGATTCTTGTATGGGGAGTAAGATAGATATCCTCTTCCATAGTTTTGGTTATGGATATACAATTCTCCCAGGACCATTTGTTGAAGAGGCTGTTCTGTTCCAGAAAAGTGGACTTGGTAGGCTTATGAAAAATCAGTTGACCATACAGGTGAAGGTCTATTTCTGAACTCTTAATTAGATTCCATTGATCAGTGCATCTATCTTTATACCAATACCATGCTGTTTTCACCACTGTAGCATTATAATACACTTCAAATCCAGGAAGCACGAGTCCTCTGATTTCACTCTTCTCTTTTAGGATGTTTACGGCTATTTGAGACCCTTTTACCTTCCAAATAAATTGGGTAATTGACTTTTCTATTTCTGTAAAGTAAGCTGTTGTAATTTTGATTGGTATTGCATCGAATCTATAAATCAATTTGGGTAGAACTGACATCTTCACAATGTTTAGTCTTCCAATCCCTGAACACAGACTGTCCTTCCATTTGTTTAAGTCATCTTTGATTTCTTTTAGCAGTGTTTTGTAGTTTTCTGAATACAGAATCTTTACATTCCTGGTTAAATTAATTCCTAGATATTAGAGTCTTTTTGTTGTTCTTGTAAATGGGTTTTTTTTCTTGATTTTCTCCTCAGCTTCCTTATTACTAGTATATGGAAACGTTACTGATTTTTGCATGTTGATCTTGTATCCTGACACTTTGCTGAACTCATTTATTAGCTCTAATAGCTTTGTGGTAGATATTTTGGGATTTTCTAAATATAAAATTATGTCATCTGCAAATAGTGAGAGTTTTACTTCTTTTCCTTTTGGATGCCTTTTATTTTATTTTTTTCTTGCCTAATTACTCTAGCTAGAACTTCTAGCACAATGTTGAATAACAGCAGTGACAGTGGGCATCCCTGTCTTGTTCCTGATCTTAGAGGGAAAGCTTTCAACACCTTCTCAATGAATAAGATGTTGATGGTGGGATTTTCATATATGCCCTTTATTACGTTGAGGAACTTTCCTTCCATACCTATTTTTTGAAGTGATTTTATCAAGAATGGATCCTGGATTTCGTCAAATGCCTTTTTGTGCATCAATTGAGATGACCATGTGGTTTTTTTTCTTCAATCTGTTGATGTGGTGTATTACATTAGTTAATTTTCTTCTGTTGAATCACCCTTGTATACAAGGAATAAAACTCACTTGATTGTGGTGTATAATTATTTTAATATGCTATTGGATTGTATTTGCAAGTGTTTTGTTGAGAATTCTTGTATCTATGTTCATTAGGGAGATTTTCTTTTCTTGTAGTATTTTATCTGGCTTTGGTATTAGAGTGATGTTGGCTTCATAAACTATTGAGTAATTTTCCCTCCTTTTCACTTTTTTGAAAGTGTTTAAACAGGATTGGTATTAATTCTTCTCAAAATGTTAGGTAGAATTCACCTGTGAAGCCGTCTAGTCCTGTACCTTTCTTTCTTGGAAGGTTTTTGATGACTGATTCAATCTCTTTACTTGTGACTGGTTTGTTGCATTCCTGTATTTCTTGTAGAATCAATGTAGGTTGTGCATTTCTAGGCATTTGTCCATTTCACCTAGGTTGTGTTAAGTTGTTGGCACACAGTTTCTCATAGTATCCTCTTATGATTCTTTTTATTTCTATGCGGTCAGTTATAATATCCTCCTTTTCATTCCTGATTTTACTTATTTGCATCTTCTGTCTTTTTTTCTTTGTGAGTCTTGCTAAGGGTTTGTTGATTTTATTGATCTTCCCAAACAACCAGCTTTTGGTTTTATTGATTTTCTCTATTTTTTTTGTTTTTGTTGTTGTTGTTCTCAATTTCATTTATTTCTTCTTGCTTTGGGATTGTTTTGCTGTTCTTTTTCTAGTTTCTCCAGTTGTTCTGTTAAGTCTTTGATTTTAGCTTTCTTCTTTTTTAGTATAGGCATTTAGGATTCCCTCTCAGCACTGTCTTTGCTGTATCCCACAAGTTTTGATAAGTTGTATTCTTGTTTTCATTCATCTCAAGATATCTACTAATTTCTCTTGCAAGTTCTTCCTTGACCCACTGATTACTTAGGAACGTGTTGTTTAACCTCCATATATTTGTAAAAATTCTCCTTTCTCAACTATTATTGATTTCCAGCTTTATACTGTTATGGTCAGAGAAGGTGCTTTGTATAATTTCAGTCTTCTTAAATTTATTGAGAGCCGTGTTGTGTCCAAACATTTGGCCCATCCTGGAGAAATATCCATGAGCACTTGAGAAGAATGTGTGTGATGATTAGGCTAATGTGTCAACTCGGCCATGTAAGCCAAGCAAGCATTGGACTAATTGTAATACAAGGGCATTTCATGGATTTTAACCATCAGTGAGCTGATTGCATAGATGGCTGGTTACATCTACAATCAACTGAGGAGACTGCTGTCAACAATGAGTGATATCTTATCCAATCATTTGAAGGCCTTAAAAAGGGAAATGATTTCAGCATTCAGAGAGAGAATTCCCATCTCTACTTCAGACAGACAGCCTTTCCTGGGGAACTTATCAAAGACCTTCTTCAGAGTCCCTGGTTTTCAGCCTGCCCTATGGAATTTGGACTTGTGCATCCCCATGGTTATGTGAGACAATTTTATAAAATCTCATACTGTTTACAGATATTTCCTGTTGAATCCATTTCCCTAGAGAATGCTAATACAATATATGACCTGCTGATTTGGTGTGCAATGTTCTGTATATGTCTATCAGGTCTAGCTCTTGTACCATATTGTTCAAGTTCTCTGTTTCCTTGCTGATCTTCTGTCTAGTTCTATTTATTGATAAAAGTGGCATGTTGAAGCCTCCAATTATTATTGTAGAGACATCTATTTCTCCTTTCAGTTTTTCCAGCATTTTCCTCATGTATTTTGGGGCACCCTGGTTAGGTGCATAGATATTTATGACTGTTGCTCCTTCCTGGTGCATCATCCCTTTTTTATTTTTATTTTTTATCTTTTCATTTATTTATTTTTTTAATAATAATTTTTTTTAAAGATACTTAGATTACATAAATGTTACACAAAAATTGTAGGGATTCCCATATGCCCCACCTCCCACTCCTCCCACAATCTCCCATATAAACATCCTTCATTAGTGTGGCACATCATCTGCAATAGATATACACATCTTGGGGCTTTGCCACTAAGCATGGACCATAGTTCACATTGTAGACCACACTCTTTCACACACAGTTCTCTATGTTATATGATGATATAAAATGGCCTATATCTGTCATTGCAATGTCACTCAGGATAATCCCCAAGTCCCCAAAAAGCCCCTGTATTACAACTGCTTTTCCCTCTCCCTGCCCCTCCTTTTAAAAATATATAATGGTCTTCTGCATCTTTTATCACTTTTTTTTTTCATTTAAAGTCTGTTGTGTCTGACCACCAGTATAGCTACCACAGCTCTCTTTTTGTTACTATTTGTGTGAAATATCTTTTTCCATCCTTTCACTTTCAGTCTTTTATATCCTTGGATCTAAGTTGAGTCTCCCGCAGACAGCATTTGGATGGCTCATGTTTACTTACCCATTCTGTCAGCCTGTGTCTTTTGATTGGGGAGTTTAATCCATTCATATTCATTGTTATTAATGTAAAGGCATTGCTTTAGCCATTTTATTCTTTGGCTTTCATATGTCATATCTTTTTTTTTTTTTGGTCCATCTTTTTACCCTTTTGGTTACCCTTTCTGATAGTCTTCACTTATACACCTTCCTCCAAGACTCTCTCTCTCTTCTCTTCTCTTTTCTGGCTGTGGAACTCCCTTTATTATTTCCTGCAGAGTTGGGTTCTTGTTTATGAACTCTCTTAGTTTCTGTTTCTCTGTGAATATTTTAAACTCATGTCATATTTGAAGGACATTTTTTGCCAGATTAAGAATTCCTTGTTGCCGGTTTTTCTCTTTCAGTACCTTAATTATATCTCACCTCCATCATTTCTAAAGAGAAATCCACACTAATTCTTATTGCACATTCCTTGTATGTGATGTTTTGGTTCTCCCTTGCTTCTTACAGAATTTTCTCTTTATTGTTTGCATTTGGCATTCTGCATACTATGTATCTTGGAGTAGATCTATTTGGATTTATTCTAATTGGAGTATGCTGTGCTTCCTGGACATGTATATTCATGTCTTTTATGAGAGTTGGGAAATTTTTGGCCCGTATTTCTTCAAAAAGTCTTTCTGCCCCTTTTCCCTTCTCTTCTTTTTCTGGAACTCCAATAACACATATGTTGGTGTGCTTTGTGCTATCATTCAACTCCCTGGGCTCCTATTCAACTTTTTCCATTCTTTTCTCTCTCTCTTCTCTCTCTTCAATTTCAGCTGTTCTGTCCTCTACATCACTGATTTTTCCATGATTTCAAATTTGCTGCTTTGTGCTTCTATTGTATTTTTAATCTCACTTATTATGTCTTTCATTCCCATAAGCTCTGTTATTTTTCTAGCCAAGGTTTCAAATTTTTCTTTGTGCTCACCCAGGGTCTCCTTAATGTCTTTTATTTCTTTGCTATGTTGTCCTTCACCTCCATGATTTGATTTAGGAGATTTGTATGAATATCATTGATTAGTTGTTTCAAGTCCTGTGTCTCCTTTGGAGTTCTGATTTGTTCCTTTGCCTGAGTCATATCTTCCTTTTTCTTAGTATGGCTTGTAATTTTTTGCTGATGTCTAGGCATCTTCTTCTGATGCTGAGTTTACTCTGATGTTCAGTTTCTTTTTCTTGCCTAGGGATTTACTGTTAATCAGCTGTGTGCTGCCAATGTTCTTTGACTCTTGGTTTAACTTATTCTAGATATTTAGGATTGCCTCTGTTTAACTGCTCAAACCAGGGCTAAGGACCCAGTAATGGTGTGTAGGCTAGTTTCCAAGGGCCTCGGAGGTGGGGGCAATAAAGGCGCCTGATTGCCTCTTTTAGTCATTATTATTTTTCCCTTTTTGTGTACTTTTCTGGTCTGCAAGTAGGTGGCACTCTTTGGCAGAACTCTCAGCTCAGATCCCAGGTGCTAGGGGGCAATGCATTCATTGTAACTCCATGGTGGGTGGAGTTATTTATGAATCCCCAAAAGAGAAAGATTATGTTTATAAACTAATCTATGACAGCCTTTGATTGCATTAGATTCAGCTGAGATATCTTTGATTAAATTACCTATTAAGATTAGGGATTTGATTCAACCACATCAGTAAAGTGTGATTCAGTTTGAGTCCTTGCCCCCGTTTTGGGCCGATATAAATGGACACTCACTCAAGAAGACATATGGGGAGAGAGAGAGCTCTGTCATGTTTGATCTTGGGGCCCTGGGAAGAAAGATGAGCCAAATGAGCCATTCGCCTGATAGTTGCAGCTGACCTTGTGAAGAGAACAGAGCAGCTGAGCCGCTGAGAAGGCTGGGAAAGAAGCGAGCCCTATGCCAGAGACTAATATAGGAGTCCCTGAGAGACAAGCCCTAGGCCAGCTTACAGCTGAGACTGGTAAGAAGCTGGGTTCACAGAGCCTTAAGAGGAAGAGAAAGCCCAGGAAGGAGAGACCAGGCAGAGATCTGCGACCACCTTGTTTCAACACATGGCACTGACTTTGGTGAGAAAGCAATCTTGAGTTGGACCCATTAGGGCCTTGTAACTGTAAGCTTTTACCCCAAATACATAACCTTTATAAAAGCCAACAGATTTCTGGTACTTTGCATCAGCACCCCTTTGGCAGATTAATACACCATACAAATGGAAAAGGTATGTGGCTGTCCAGATACCAGGGGCCCGTGAACATTGGCCAGAGCAGTTTCTGCCTTCTGCCCCACCTCCCAATATATCACAGTTAGCATCACAGTTCTCTTGGCTTGTCCCATGAATAAACGATCCCAGGTTAGTGTTTTAATAGCACCAGCATCTTTCAACCAACATATTCATTCAAGTTATTCCTCAGTGTGGTGGTTTGGAGCTGTTTGTACCTCAGAAAAACATGTTCTTAAACCTTATCCATCCCAGGAAGCGGATGTGGCTCAGGCGACTGGGCTTCTACCTACCACATGGGCGGTCGCTGGTTTGCATCCCGGTACCTTCTAAAGAAGGCAGTGAGCTGGCATGACAGGCAGGCATGGTGAGCTGACACAACAAGAAACACAAGAAGAAAAAACATAACGAGAGACACAATAAAGCAGGGAGCAGAGGTTCCCAGTGCCTCCTAAAGAAGGCAGGGAGCTGACACGATGGGCAGGCGCAGCAAGCTGATGCAACAAGATGATGCAACAAGAGACACAGGGAGGAAAAAGCATAATGAGAGACACAACAAATCAGGGAGTGGAGATGGCTCAAGTGATTAGGCACCTCCCTCCCACATCAGAGGTCCTGGGTTTGGCTCCTGGTGCCTCCTAAAGAAACAAGGAAGATAACAGACAAAGCAGGTGCAAACAACAAGGGGGTGAGGAGAAATAAATAAATAAAAATAAAATATTTAAAAAAACAACAACCAAAAAACCTTATCCATCCATCCCTGTGGGTGTGAGCCCATTGTAAATAGGACCTTTTGATGAGGTTACTTCAGATAAGGTGTGGCCCACCTCAACCAGGATGGGTCTTAATCCTATTACTGGAGTCCTTTACAAATGGAATGAAATTCAGACAGATAAATAGAGAAAACCAGGAGAAGCAAGAAGCTGAAATTCAGTGGAAACTGGAAGAGAACAGAGAGGCCAGGAGAGGCAGCCATTTGCTTTGTCAAGTGACAGAGGAGCCCAGGATTGCTGGCTGCCAGCCCCAGAACACAAGTCTTCGGGAAGAAAGCATCGCCTTGATTTTAGACTTTCTCCTAGACTCAAAGTTGTGAGCTAATAAATTCACATTGTTTAAGGCAGCCAATTGCACGACAGTTGCTTGTGCAGCCCAGGAAACTAAAACACTGGGCTATGAACTCATGGGCTCTATTAATATTTACTGGGAGCTTTAAGACAAACATTTTGGGACCCTTTGGAGTCAGTGGGTGTGGAGGGCTATCAGACAGGAAGTCGTGGTGGGCTGGGGTGGGCTTGCATGCTGATCTCTGCCCAGCTTTGCGCTCCTGACATCACATTGGTGGTTTGAAATGGGCCACAGAACAGTTTTGACAGCATGGGAATGGGAATACACTTGTAATCAGCCGGCTTCCCCACCTTCAGCTGGATGTTAAACATGCACCAGCACACCCTGCAGACAATCATAAGCATGGCAGATGAGGTGTATTTGGAAACAATGTTTATATCTGTGAGTTACCCCATGAGAGGTACCCCACCATGCCCAGGCACTCAGCCTTCCGAGCCTGTGCAGCTCTGAAGGACTAACTCACCCTGACTAAGCTCAAGAGGGATCAGTCTTTGCCTCCACCAGGGGAAGGGCAAAGGCGAAGACCCTGCCTCCCTCCTGAGGCAGGGCTGAGCATCTTTTTCCATTAGGCCGCCATCTTGGATCTTCCATTCTTTGGGTAACAGCGGAAGTGACTGAGTGGGGAGAAGGAAGCCCAGCACTTTTATAAGTGCCCTTGATGTGGCTCTTTGGCCTTGGAGGTGGAGGCACTTTGGATGTTCATCTTACTCACACGAGGACTGGAAGGGGCCCTGGAGACCGTGTAGCCAATCCCCCTCACTGTACAAATGAGGATACCGAGTCCCCGATGACTAATGTCTAAGAAACAACTGCACCGGACAGTGCTACTCAGGGACTGCTATGGCAGGAGAGGGGGAAAGACTCAACTCCATTGAAACAAAGGACAGCAAGTCTGTTAAAGGGCTGGGCAGGGATTGGAGGGAAAGCACTGAAAAATAGTAAGGGGGTTGATCACTGGTGTGGATGAGGGCTTTGCTAAGGTGCACTTAGGACCACTTGGTTTGGAACATTTTCCTTTGCAGTAATTAGGCTACTTGGAGTCTAAGGGAAGCGGGTGGGGGAGATGAGGAACCCATTTAGGAGCCTCTCAGATGCTTGGGTAGTTGGGTGGGAAGGAGAGGGAAAGGGAGGTCGGGTGAGTTTGATATTTGGAATAGTTAGGGTAAGAAGTAGTCTTTTTTTCTTTTTACCCCATTGCAGTCTGAATTGTTTTTCTCTGCAGCCCCGCAGCTGCAAGATTAGTTTCAAGGTGGTCAGGATGGGGAAGGGGGAAGGGTGCAAGAAGGTGGGGGAGTGCGAGAGGTTAGGCTGGTAGCTTAGTCAAGAGAAAGAAAGACAGTCTTGGTCAGCAAGTTATTTGCTTCAGTCACAGAGCTAGTTAACAGCCAAGACGGCACTCAAGGCAAATAATCTGGCTTCAGCTGCTCTGTACTGTACATAAGGATGCTAATCCGGGGTTACTTCAGAGTCTGGTGGAGGTGTGGTCAGGTCACAGTCCTGGAGCATCTGTGAATAACTTTGAGAGGCTCTCCTTGGGGCACAGAGACCCTGAATCACATTCCTAGTCAGAATCTGGCCTTCCTGGCAAGTGTTGGGTATGATGGTTTGAAGCTGTAAGCACCCTGGAAAAATATGTTCTTAAATCTAACCTATTCCTGTGAGTGTGAACCCACTGTTAGTAGGATCTTTTGATGAGTCTTCTTTAGGTAAGGTGTGGCCCACCTTATTCAGGTTGGGTCTTAATCCTATTACTGGAGTCCTTTATAAACAGAATGATTACAGAGAGAGAGAGAGAGAGAAAGCCATGGAAGCAAGAAGCTGAAAGCAACAAAACCTAGAAGAGAAGGGAGAGACCAGCAGATGCCGCCATGTGCCTTGCCATGTGACAAAGGGGCCAAGGATCACGGGCAGCTGGTCTTTGGAAAGAAAGGATCACTTTAATGTTGCTTTGATTGAATATTCTCACAGCCTCAAACTATGAGCTAATAAATTCCCATTGTTTAAGCCCATTCATCTCATGGTAACTGTTTTAAGCAGCCAAGGAAACTAAAACAGTGGGGAAGTGAGGCAGCAAGGTCAGGCTATGGTGGAAATCTGCTTTCTGATATTTAAATCCACTCCATGGCAAGCAGGACAAGAAGTCACCCCCCCAGAGCCCATTTTGCAACTGTGGGCCCTTCCCTTTCCTCTACCCACCCACCCCCCATCTCACCCCAACTTGCAGATTTCTCATGTTCTTCCTTCTTTTCTCTTTTATCTATCTAAGTCTGTGCCCAGGTTCTTTGTTTATATCAAGGTATAGGAGACATGATGGCTAACAGCTCAACGTGCTGCCCTCCTAAGATTTAATTTATAAGGGATTGGAAGTCAAAGATAAAATTGGCACTTGTGAATTTTACCTGAGCCCTGAGCTCCTGGAAAACAAGGACGTTGAAGAAATCCCTTCACTCTTTGTGTTCATGAAATGGGTTATGGCAAAGAAATCACCCGTCCTCATATGACTTAGATAAGACTCACAGATGCCCCCCTTTAATTACCTGTGGCAAGGCCAGACCCAGGCCCTCCAAGCTTCTATTCTATACCTCATGAATGATTAGCCGAACTGTTTATCCCCACTGATCAGTCAGAACAAAATGTCTCTCTCCTTCCCTCAGGCCCTTGAACTTTGGCCCACTGTCCACCTGAGCCAGCAAGCAGCCCCTCCGTAAAGGCTGGTAAAGGCTCCAGCCCCTGTATAAGGGTTCCTTGAAGAAAATAGACTGACTTCAGGGTACAACATCCTCTCATCTGTGTGATCAGTGTCCTCACCCATTCCACTTACTCACACCTGATTCTTGTAGCTTTATTCACTCCTCCCTATGAAAGAAAAGCCCCTTTCTGTCTTGCAGATCTTATGGCTGGACTGTTCTCCTTATTGCAATAGCCACCCCCACCCCTGAATGCAATAACCCCTATTCACCTTTGTTTTAGTCAGCCAAAGGGGTGCTGATGCAAAGTACCAGAAATCTGTTGGTTTTTATAAAGGGTATTTATTTGGGGTAAATGCTTACAGTTACCAGGCCCTGAAGAGTCCAACTCAAGGTGCCATAAGAGGTACTTTCTCACCCAAAGTCTTTTGCCACTTGTTGAAGCAAGATGGTGGGCAATATCTGTGAAGGTTCAGCCTTCCTCCTTTCCTCTTAAGGCTCCGTGGACCCA
>JAQZBX010004255.1:29935-61301 GCA_029593785.1 Cabassous unicinctus | reverse complement strand
AAAAAAAACAATAGAGAAAATCAACAAAACCAAAAGCTGGTTCTTTGAGAAGGTCAATAAAATTGACAAACCCTTAGCTAGACTAACAAAGAAAAAAGAGAGAAGATGCAAATAAATACAATCAGAAATGAAAGAGGGAAGGTTATGGCTGACCCCACAGTAATAAAAAGGATCATAAAAGGATATTATGAGAAACTGTATGCCAACAAACCAGACAACCTAGATGAAATGGACAAATTCCTAGAAACATACAAACAAGCTACATCGATGCTACAAGAAATAAAAGAACTTAACAAAACAATCGCATTTAAAGAGATTCAATCAATCATCAAAAATATCCCAACAAAGAAAAGTCCAGGACCAGATGGCTTCACAGGGGAATTCTATATGCTATCAAGAAGATATGCAGGGGAAGCGGCTGTGGCTCAATTGGTTGGGCTCCGGTTTGCCATATGGGAGGCCCCAGGTTCAATTCCCAGGGCCTCCCGGTAAAGGCAAGCCAGCCCGCATGGCGTGGTGAGCAACATGATGCAACAAAAGGAGAAAAACAGACACAGAAAAATGCACAGCAAATGGACACAATGAGCACAAGCAGCAAGGGGGGGATAAATAAAAATAAATGTTTAAAAAAAAAAAAAAAAGAAGAATTGGGAAGTGGATGTGGCTGAAGCGATTGGGATTCCAACTACCACATGGGAGGACCCAGGTTCAATCCCCGCGTGGGAAGCAATGCAGCAAGATGATGTCTCAACGAAAGAGACACAAGGGAGAGTCAAGGAAAGACACAACAGAAACCAGGAACCGAGGTGGTGCAAGTGATTGGGTGCCTCTCTACCACATCGGTGGTTCCCAGAATCAAATCCCGGTGAAGCCTAGAGGAGAAAAACAAGAAGAGAAGACAAAAAAAGAAACAGACACAGAAGATCACACAGTGAAAGGACACAAACAGCAAAAAAACCCCACAAAACAGCAGGGTGGGGGAAAGGGGGTATAGCAGTTTGATATTTTTGATGAATTCCAAAAAGAAATATTGGATTATGTTTGTAAACTGGTCTTTTCCTCTGGGCATATTAGAGTGTATTGGATTCAGAGGTTTTATGTTAACTTGATTAAATACTGATTAAGGCTTTGATAGGGCCACGTCAGTAGGACGTTGCATCTCCGCCCCCTTGGTGGGCGGGGACTCACAGAGAAACCCCACTGCAGAGAAGGGCGTTTGGAGCTTTTGAGCTGGAGCTGGGGGAAGGAAGCACACAGAGGAGCTTGATCGTGAGGAAAGAGAAAAGGCCCCGGGAAGAGAAACAAGCCGTTCACCTGATAGTCTACAGCTCGCCTTGTGGGGATAGCAGAGGAGCTGAGCCCAGAAAGAAGTGAGCCCCGGAAAGAAAGGAATCCAGGAAGCCTAAATCCTGGCAGATGTTGGTGGCCATTTTGCTCCAACACATGGCAAAAGACTTTGGTGAGGGAAGTAACTTACGCTTTATGGCCTGGTAACTGTAAGCTTCTACCCCAAATAAATACCCTTTATAAAAACCAACAGGTTTCTGGTATTTTGCATCAGCACCCCTTTGGCTGACTAATACAGGGGAGGAAAAAAAAGAAAAGAAGAACATGTTAAATAAAGAAGAATTAACACCAAACATGTTTAAACTCTTCCAAAAAATTGAAGAGGATGGGAAATACCCAATGTATTTTATGAAGCCGACATCACCCCAATACCAAAACCAAATAAAGGTACTGCAAGCAAAGAAAATCACAGCCCAATCTCTCTAGTGAACATGGTTGCAGATTCTCAACAAAATACTTGCAAATAGAATCCAAGAGCACATCAAAAGACTTATACAACACGAACAAGTGGGATTTATTTCTGGTATGCAAGGGTGGTTCAACTTAAGAAAATCAATTCATGTAGTACACCACTAACAAACAGAAAGAAAAAACCACGTAATCATCTCAGTCGATGCAGAAAAGACATTCAACAAAATCCAGCATCCTTAGGGGAGTGGGTATGGCTCCGTGGTTGAGTCTCTGCTTCCCATGTACGAGATCCCAGCCTCAATTCCTGGTACCTCTCAAAAAAAAATAATAATAAAAATCCAGCATCCTTTCTTGATAAAAAACACTTCAAAAGATAGGAATGGAAGGAAAATTCTTCAATATGATAAAGGGCATATATGAAAAACCTACAGCCAACTTCATACTCAATGGAGAGAGATTGAAAGCTTTCCCTCTAAGATCAGGAACCAGTCAAGGATGCCCATTGTCACCATTGTTATTCAACATTGTGCTAGAAGTTCTAGCTAGAGCAATTAGACAAGGGAAAAAAAGGTATCCAAATAGGAAAAGAGTAAGTAAATCTCTCACTATTTGCAGATGACATGATCCTATATTTAGAAAATTCTGAAATGTCTATGACAAAGCTACTTGAGCCAATAAACGAGTTCAGCAAAGTGGCAGGATACCAGATCAACACATGAAAATTAGTAATGTTTCTTACACGAGAATTGAGCAACCTGAGGAGGAAATCAGGGGAAATTTTCTATTTACAATAGCAACAAAAAGACTCAATGCCTAAGAATCAATGTAACCAAAGAAGTACGACCTATCTGCAGAAAACGACAAAACAATGCTAAAAGAAATCAATGAAGACCTAAACAAAGGGGAAAACATTCTGTGTTCATGGATTGAAAGACTAAATATCGAGAAGACATCAATCTTACCCAAACTGATTTACAGATTCAATGCAATACCAATCAAAATTCATAATAGCCTACTTTACAGAAATAGAAAAGGCAATTACCAAATTCATTTGGAAGGGAAAGTGCACCCGAATAGCCAAAAGCATTCTAAAAAAGAAGAGCAATGTGGGAGGAATTTCTCTGCCTGAACTTGAAACATATTAAAAATTACAGTGGTCACAACAGCACAGTATTGGCATATAGATAGACACATCGATCAGCGGAATAGAATTGAGAGTCCAGAAATAAATCCTCACCTATACAGCCAACTGGTTTTCCACAAACCTACCAAAGCCATATTAATGGGACAAAACAGTCTCTTCAACAAATGATGCTGGGAGAAATTGTGCACAACTATGTGATTATACCAAATACTATTGATTGTACACTTTGGATGAATTATATGCTTTATGAATATGTATCAATCAAATTGATTTGTTAAAAAAAAACTCCCACCTCAAAAAAACAAAAACAAAAAAAACAGCCCATAATTGTTTATGGGGTTACACATACAGGCCCCCTCTGCCCCTTCCCTTGCAAGGTCTCTTTGGTTACTTTTCTAACCCTTTTCGACCTATTTTTCTGTCTCACCCAAGTCTGCTATTGCTGGTGCCACCCGATGAACAACTGGCTGACTGGTGGGTTTAAAATAGCTACTAATGCCCCATGTCTGGCTGGGGGCACGGTTTGGAGGATTTTATCCTTCATACTGGCATTGATCAGCTCATCTTCATGTCCACGAAAGTGTTCAGCATATGCTGCATACTTCATTCCTAGTTCTCTGACTATATCCTATAATTCTTCCATAGATGACCATCTGCCTGTTGTGAACAGCATATTCCCTTCATTAGGCCAGGCCAATTTTGCAGCTAAAATGCACCAATAAATTTTGGATGCCATTGGGTCATTGCTGTGCCTGGTAAAGATGCTGATGGGGAAGCAGATGTGGCTACTGAGCTCCCACCTACTACATGGGAGGTACGTGGTTTGGTTCCTGGTACCTCCTAAAGAAGACAAGGTAACAGGCATAACGGCATAATGGGCAGGCGTGGCAAGCTGACACAACAAGATGATACAACAAGAGACACAAAAAGGAAAACATAATGAGAGACACAACAAAGCAGGGAGCAGAGGTTCCTGGTGCCTCCTAAAGAAAATGAGCAAGACAGTGAGCTGACGCGATGGGCAGGCGTGGCAAGCTGATGCAACAAGCTGACACAACAAGATACACAAGAAGAAAAAACATGAGAGACCCAACAAAGCAGGGAACAGAGGTGACTCAAGCAATTAGGCGCCTCCCTCCCACATTGGAGTTCCTGGGTTCAGTTCCCTGTGCCTTCTAAGGAAACAAGGAAGACAACAGACACAGCAAGTGCAAACAACAAGGGGGTGAGGAGAAACAAAATAAATCTTTAAAAAAAAAAAAAAGACGATAATGAAGAAGGGATGCATAGTTCTGCTGGCCATTTTTGCCATTTCCATTCTGGAAATAATAATGTCGTCTCCCTCTGCATCCCGTAATCTTAGTAAACCAGTGGGTGTGCTCTCTCAGCCCTTCTGTTTACACTTTTCTGTTCATTCTACTAATTCTGCAGGGGTATACGCCATCGTTACTGTTTGCTTCTGAGCAGGGATCTCTTCCCAAGGGTCACCTGGATCCACAGTTGCTTTCATTTTTGTAGTTATTAAATGTCCTTACTTGTTTAGGCTTGTCTTCAATTTCCATTTCCTCCTCCCATTCTCCCTCTTCTGCACTCTCCCAGGGATCCCAGCCTTCCCTCTGGGTAACCTGCCACTGTGGCATCCTTCCTCCATACATTTTCTCAATTTGACATGCCATTACTACTAATTGTCCCTCTTGAGTTTGTACCTTCTTTGCTAATTCATGCTAACCTAATATCCCTTCCTAGAGCTAAATCCTCTTCTAATCTCACTTCAGCTTCTACCTTTAACCTGGCGTTGGTAGTATAGCTAACTGCCCATAACAATGGCCGTGTAATGGCAAAAATTGCTTCTTTTCCTTGTGATTTCCATTTGACCCCAGGTTTCCCTTCAGGACAAATAACACTCCAGCTGGCATTTTCAGGACATCCCCACACTGGGCCAAACTGTTCTAGGAAGAGGCTACGTCCCCTTGCGCACTGGAAGCTGGCCACCCTGGGATCGCCCCGCCAACCGTGGTGTTGTGTCGGAGGATTCCCGTTTCCCTCGGCTTGTTGCATTTTCAGTCTCTGGCTAGCTCGCCAAGTGTCTGGCTATGAACCTACAGAATAGTTTCTGCCAAAGTCTGAGGGGCTCTGAAGACAGAAAAATGAAGCAGGCCACTCCATATAGCAGTTTATTAGGGAACGTACAGACCGTGAAGCTGGTCCTAGGCAACCACAGGACATTCGGAGCAGTGCTCTGCACCGCACAGGGGGCTACCGGGGGTTACACAGGGGGAGAACAACGTGCTCATTAGCGATATGATTTTCCTCTTTTTGTTCTGCTAAATTTCAGTGATGAACATGGGCTCTCTTATCAGTTAGAAAAAAAATGAAGAAGGAGCTGTCAGGTCTTGTACTCGGGCCCCAGCCCTTCTTGCAACTCTCAGCAGGCAGATGCCTCAGAGGGGCTAAGCTCTGGCTCTCCATTTGTCCAAGGGCCTTATTATCAGTTACTTCCATCCAGGAACACTCTAAAGTTCGAGACCCACCTCCCAGTCTGTCTGGGAGAGATCTTGGTGAGCAGATCTAGTAATGCCCCTTCCTTTGATAGAGCGGAACACTGAGGCTCAGAGAGAACTTGGCCCATGGTCACACACAATTAAGTGGCAGAGCTGCAACTAGCAGCTAGACTATCTTATGTTTCCAGAACCGCCCCCCGCCCCAGTCTTTCCTCTGACCCTGATTCACTCTGTCGTTTGCTTGGTCCTCATCTGAAGTCTCACCGTGATGCTCGTGACTGTTGATGGCACATTCTCTCTGTGCCGGGCACCACGTTCACTGCTTCACCTGCATTAGCTCAGTGAATTTTCATAGCACCTGTGAGGTCGGCAAGATCTTTAACCCCATCTTATAAAGCAGAAAGCTAAGGCTCAGCGAGGCCAGGTCGCTTGCCCAAAGTCACAGAGCTAGGAAAGGGCAGAGGCAGAACTCAACTGAGGCTCTCAGGACCACACCAAGGTTTGCAGAGACAGCCATCACTCCGGGAGGGCTCTTCCCCAGCATCTAGAATTCCACTAAGAGACCAGAAGGGAGACGGAAAAACTCCCCAACAAAGCAAACAGCCAATGCCCCAAAGCTACTGCCGTTTACCCATAGGAAATCCCCTTGTCTCTACAGTTGTACCAAGCTTTGGGGGTCTGAGCAGAACAGAAGCAGTCAACCTGGAGGAGGTGCCATAAAGGTAGATTTTGCCCATATGACTCATTTTCTCCTCTTCCCTTTTTTTCCCCCAATTGTCCTGGCCTCCCCATAGTAATTGTTCTGCCTCAAGGCAAAGCTTCCTGAACTTTTCCACAGCAGGGCACATATAGAAAACTAAAATGTTTACACAGCTTCTGGGTATTCTGGAGAGGACTGAGGAGCATTTGGGGGACTAGGTAAAATTTTCATAACATTCTTCATAATAAATAGTATAATTAGAAGCTGTCATATAAAGTACCAGGGAAGCTATAACTTCCAAATAAAACATTTTTAAAGTCTTAAATGAGAAACCTGAGCTTGCTTCTGTGAAAATAACTTTTTATATCAGGTTTCATGTTTGAAATGGCAACACACAGTTCTGGATAATAACTTTAAAAAATTTTTTTAAATAATTTCAAACTTACAGGAAAGTCACAAAATTAATCAAAAAACAATAGAGAGAACTCCAATGGACCCCCTACCCAGATACCCAGCTTTTAACATTTGCCATATTTGTTACATATTCTATCTATATATCTATCAACTATCTATACATTTATCTGTATTATCTATTTTCTACACATTTGAGATTAGGTTGCATACATCATGCTGCTCCTTTAACATTTAATACTTCCATGTAAATCTCCTAAGAACAAGGATATTTGTTTATGTAGCCACATTAAGTACAGTTATCAAGTTCAGGAAATGTAACACTGATATAAAGCATAGTCTATATTCCAGTTTTTTTCAGTTGTCAGGATTATAACTTTTTTTTTTTTTGAGGTACCAAGGCCGGGGATTGAACCGGGACCTCATATGTGGGAAGCTGGCACTCAACCACCAAGCCACATCTGCTCTCAGGATTATAACTTTTTAATGACAATCTCTTCAAATTCTTGACAGTCACTATTGATGAGAACCTTTGTTTACATAAGCAGGTGATACAAAATTTAAGCCAGTTTTAATCATTCAAAATTTTCCAACAACTGAAATTACATTTAAAGACTTGAGCAACTCTTTATTTCATTGGCAAATGGAATGTTGGAATTCCTGTGATTTTGTAAATGGATTTTTAATCCAATGGCACTTCCCCACGCTAAGTATTTCAGAATAAAGATGAGGCTTTAAATTGTAGAATGGACATGCTTGTTCAGGCCATCACCTGCAGCTCCCTCAGATGCCTGCCAGAGGGCAAGTCAGTGCAGAGGGGTAGGAGGGCCTCTGTGAAGGTGGAGCAGGG
The DNA here is from genome assembly GCA_029593785.1 of Cabassous unicinctus. Lineage (NCBI taxonomy): Eukaryota > Metazoa > Chordata > Mammalia > Cingulata > Chlamyphoridae > Cabassous > Cabassous unicinctus. Next base: position 53,937 of record JAQZBX010004255.1, on the reverse strand, counting down.
GAGCCTCCAGGAGCTGTGCCTGCTAGAGCACGAGCTGCACCTGGAGCACGGGGACCAGAACTCCTCCTCCAGCAAGAGGTCCATGGGCCCCCTGTCCAGGATGGGCAGTGGTGCCCTCTGTGGCCGGCTGCTTAAATAGATGCCTAGGCGGTAGAACGCCACCTCGGCCATGCAGCTCTCCAACCACAGGACCCTGTTCCACCCAGGGCCATCACAGGCCTTGCCCAGCTGCCCTGAGGACCAAGGGCAGCATCTAGTGACTCACTTGCCCCAGGTGCATTGGCCCACTGCCTGGGAAGTCAGGCTCAGAGGAAGCGGGCCCCAGCCGAGCTCTGAGGAGGAGCCTGATTGGTCCAGGTGTGATCGTACCCATTTGGCAGCGATGGTCAGCGATTGGTTCAGATATGGGTGTGTGTCTTAGTTTGCCAGGGCTGCTGTATGTAACAAAGCACCACAGACTAGTGGGGTTAAAACAACAGTCCAGGGGACGGATGTGGCTTGGGTGGTTGGGCGTCCGTCTCCCATATGGAGGGACCTGGGTTCGATCCCCGGGACCTCCTGGTAAAAAAAAAACAAAACAGTCCACCTTTTCCCTCGTTGAGCCCTGAGAGCAAGATGGGTCACCAGCAGCTCTACTGGAGCCATCCACGAAAATTCGGCCAGGTTTCCCGCTCTTGCCATGTCTGCTCAAACCGACATGGTCTAATCTGGAAATATGGTCTCAATATGTGCCGCCAGTGTTTCCGTCAGTATGCGAAGGATATAGGCTTCATCAGGTTGGACTAATTGATCTTCCTTGAATGGAGTGTCCAGGACATCTACCAGACTAAAACAATGCTAGTTCTTTATATATAAAATAAAACTAAAAAAACTAAAAACAAACAAACAAAAAACATCAGTCCAGGAAGCTAGAAGTCTGAAATCGAGGGATCCGCAGGGCCATGCTTCCTCTTAGGGGAGGATCTGTTCCATGCCTCTCCCCTGCTTGTGGTGAGTAGTCGGCGGGCAATCCAGGGCGCTCCTTGGCTTGTAACAGCACGACTCCACATGTGACTAACTCCCTTTGTTCCTGTCTTATTGACCGGGTCCAAATTTCCTCTGCTTTAAGGACACAGGTCGTATTAGATGAAGGCCCTCCCTAATGGTTTGGCCTCATCTTAACTAATCACATCTTCAAAGATCTTATTTCCAGATGGGGTCACGTTCATGAGGCCAAGGATTTTAACATATTGGGTGGAGGGCGGACAAAATCCAACCCATAACAGCATATGACCCCGTTTGGGCCCATGTGAAGGAAGAGGTTTGCTGGGGGTCTTTCCAGGAGAGCTTCTAGAAGTGACCCTCTTCTTCCCACTGGATGTATTTCTGTGCCAGGACATGACGTGGGGAATGGAAACAGCCATCTTGCCACCAGCCTGAGGATGATGCCAACACAGGGGCCAGAAAGACACCCAAGGAAACAGCCTGGGCTCCCGGATTAGGTCAACCCAGGAGCCCGCCTCCCCTCTGTTACGTCAGCCACTACGTGTCCTTCTCGTTTAAGTCAGTTTGAGTTGTGTTTTTTTGTTCCCTGCAGCAGAACGCATCCTCACTCATTGCTCTAGGATAATCACAAAAAGATCAGATGCTAAAATAACAAGGGCACTCTCTCTGCATTACCTGCACATCGCAAGGCAGTATTGTATCATTTTATAGATGAGGAAGTGGAGGTTCAGTTATTTAGCCAAAAACGTGCCCAACATACTCCAATGCACGTGTGCCACATTCCAGAGTCCATGTCCTTCATCCAGGTTATCAGGATGAAGAAGGAGGCAGAAAAACTTTAAAAACAAAGGAGTTCAGAAAGCACGGCAGCTTGGGACCATTTAGCAAAGCAGCCAACAGCCCATACACCTCAGCAGACGAGGAGCCCAGAGGTATTTACGATATTGAGTTAATGAGAAAAAGTACTACTTGCTATTTAAGTCAGGAAGCAGATTTTTAGAAAAACCACCATCTTAACAGATTTTTTAAGATTCCCAAATGGTTTGGGGGTGTCTATTATAAAGTTAAACTTACACTAACTGCTTGACCTAGCCATTTTTCTCCTAGGTATTTACTTCCCCCAAAAATGAAAACTTATATCCAAAGACCCATGCCCAAATATTTATAGGAGCTTTATTCATATTAACACTAAACTAGACACAACCCAAATGCCCATCAATGATGAATGGGGAAACTGTGGTAGACCCATATAATAGACTACAATTCAGCAACAAAAAAGAATGCATACTGGTACGAGTAACAGCGTGGATGGCTCCCAGGAGCATTGTGCTGGGTGAAAGAAGCCTGACACACAGGACCCACACAGTAAGTGGGCTGATGGCAGCCTGTTATCTTCCCTCCACTTGCTGCAGTCTGGCCACTATTACAGTAAGTTTTTCAGCAGTCGAGTTGGAATACAAGATCTCTGAAAGAAGAAAAAAAATTGGCCTGCATCTTTCTGAGAGAAGGTGGAATAGTTTGGCTGTTCTACTCTAGGGCTATTGTGTGCTTGGCTTGGACTATCCAGTGTTGAAAAAGCCTTTGCTGGGAGCAGATGGGGCTCAAGTGGTTGAGCGCCTGCTTCCCACATGGAAGGTCCTGGGTTCGGTTCCTGGTGCCTCCTAAAAAAAAAAAAAAAAGCAAAACAAACGAAAAAACCAACTCAGGGGTGCCGATGTGGCTCAGTAGCTGAGTGCCAACTTCCCACATACAAGGTCCCCAGGTTCAATCGCTGGTCCTGGTACCTCAAAAAAAAAAAAGCCTGTATTCATTTCTTTGAAGGATCAAGGATTATTGGATCTTTGCAAAATTTATAACTCTGTAGTCTTCCTATCAGGAGAAAGAATAAAATCCATTAAATTAAAATTTAAAAAAAGAGGCAGCAGCAGACACAAAGGCCACATACTATATGATTCCATTTATATGGTAGTTTAGAAAAAGGCGAACTCATAGGGACACGGGGTGGGGGCAATGGGGAAATAACATTTAATGGATACAGAGTTTCTGTTCTGGGTAATGGAAAAGTTTTGGTAATGGATGGTGGTGATGGTAGCACAGCCCTGTGAACGGAATTCACCCCACTGAATTATTCACATGAAAGTGGTTAAAATGGGAAATGCTATGTTACCACAATAAACATTTAAACAACAACAAAACACAGGGAGGGAAAACAGATCAGTGGTTTCCAGGAGATGGGGTGGAAGGAGGGAATTTTTGGCCAGATGTATATATTCCATATCTTCAGTGTCAAAACACACCTTTAAAGAGTAAATTTTACTATATGTAAATTATATATCAATAAATCTGACTTAAATATTTCTAAATACACCAAATGTAAGATATAGTTAGTGGTAATATTTTGATGATGCTCTTTCATAGTTTATAACAAATGTTTCACAATAATGCAAAATGGTGGTGGTGGGGTGATACACGGGAGCCCTGTATGATGTTATGCATGTTTGTTTTGTAAATTCACAACTTTTAATATACACTTATTGCTTATGTATGTTCATGTATGAATGATACACCTCAATATATTTTTTAATGGGAAAAAAAAACCTTTCTATACTGGCATATAAAGCAATGCGCTTCGATTTTGCCCACTGTCTGAGTTGCTGCTGAAGTGAGCTTAGCAGCAGTTCCCAAGCAGGTCCGCTCCTTACAGTCACTGGGGGTCGTTTTGTTGAAAAACAGAGGCCTCACCTACAAACTACTGAAACAGAACCCGATGGGGTGGGCAGCAGGGGGAGGTTTTTGGGTCAGGACAAAGGATTCCAAGCTTCTTTCTCCAGCCCAGACCCATCCCTGATTTCCAGGCGTGGGTATCCAACTGCTACTTGACATCCCCACCTGGATCTCAGTTCTTGATCTGCCTCCAGATTATCTCCACCCACGTTCTCCGCCATGTCAGTTAATGACAGTTCCATTCTTTCAGTAATTCAGGCCAAAAACCTTGACATCATCCTCAATTCCTCTCCTGGAAATTCTGGACTGAGCCACTATCATGTCTCATCTGGATTATTACAATAGGCTCCTGACTGGTCTCCCTAATTCTACTCTGGTCCCACCTACAGTTCATTCTCGTACAAAAGCCATGGTAATTATGTTAAAATAATAAGTTAGATCTTGTTACTTCTCTGCCCCCCACCCTCCAGTGGCTCCTTATTTCAGAGTAAAAGCCAAATGGCCCTCAAGGCCCTCCCTGCTCTGGCCCTGACCTTGGCTCCTCCTGGCTGACTCTGCTCCAGGCACCCTGGCCTCTTTGCTGTCTTTCGAACCTGCCAGGTCTGCTCCTGCCTCAGTACCTTTGCATTTGCTGCTCTCTGCCTGGAAAGCTCTTCCTTCGGATATCCCTGTGGCTTGTTCCCTCATCTTGTTCAATTATTTGTTCAAATGTTACCATCTCAGACCACACTTATCTCTTCCTTCCTCATTTTTCTCTATAGTACTTATAACCGTCTAATATTTACTCACTTATTTTTGTCTATCTGCCTCACTAGAATGGCAGCTCCACGAGGTCAGGAATTTTTTTTAAAGATTTATTTTATTTATTTGTTTCTTCCCACCACCACCCTCATTTTTTGCCCTCTGTGTCTGCTTGTGTGTTCTCTGTGTCTGCTCGTGTTCTTTTCAGGAGGCACCAGAAACCGAATTCGGGACCTCCATGTGGGAGGGAGGCACCCAATCGCTTGAGCCACCTCTGTTCCCACGAGGTCAGGAATATTTTTGTCGCCTTTATTTACTATTGTATCCTCAATATCTAAACTAGGGCCTGGCCCACAAGAAGGGCTCAGGAGGCATGTGAAGCCTCCAGAGACTAGGTGACTTGTCCAAGGTCACAGCCATTCAGAGTCAATGTCTTTCACTCTTGGAACAAGCCCACAGCTCCAGCCTGGAGCCCTTTCCACAGCAATGTCAGGTCCTGGAACCAAAGCCAGACCACATGGACCTCATCCCCAGGAGAGAATCAAGGGAGGGCTCAGCCTCAGGGAGTGCCTGTCAGACTCTGCAAGGACCCGGGTGCTCACACGACCAAGTCAAGGGGCTGCCATGAAAGAGGGGTGGGAATGGGGCTCCTCTGAAAAAGGAAACCTGGGGATGCCATGCCATGGTCCTGCTGCTGGAGGAAGCCAAGGCAGCCACGGCCAGAGCAAGTGTGGGCATTGGAGGCAGTTGCTGGGCGGGGAAATCTGACCCTCCTGGGAAGCAGAGCATTTCTGAGCAGAAGATCCTGTTGCTGCTGTGAGTAGCTCATCAGCACAGGGGGCAGATATCAAACGGCCCATGCTCCTTTCCCTGAAATCAGCCTGATGCCCAGCAGAGGGCGCCCCGGCCCACAAGGTCCAGGCTCTGCCATCTTGTGCCCTCTGGCGGCCACACTGGTTAGGGCTGGCGGAGAGCCCTGGATCTCTCCCAGCCCCTCCCATGGGAGGGAACAACTCCTGGGGGCCCAGGACCTAAGCCAGGCTTCCGAGGCACAGGAGAAGATGAAAATTGCCGGCCAGCAGCAGCCCTGAGTCTGATCTGGGCCCACCTTAACCAGCCCAGAAAGGACCATGATAACCAAGGTGAGGCTGGTGATGACATCAGTGATGACGATGGCAGCCCCACTGGGTGAACACTGTGGGCTGGGCCCCAGGCCAGGCCACTTTACTTCTCTTCCTGCCTCTGCTTGACCAATGAGTAGACTAAGGCCTAGGGAAGGGATGGCACCCACTCAAGACCACCCAGCAAGGAGTGATGCTGGGTCACCTTACTCCTCCGTGCTGCCCTTCCCCTCTGCCCCTGTAACTGTTCACCCACAGAATACACCGCCTCTCTCCCTGCAAAGAGGCTCATGAGTTAAAAAGCATCTGGTGTTTATTGAGGGCCTAATGTGTGCTGGGCACCAGGTCCGTAAGGCCCTCCTCTCAGCTCCTCACACTTCCCACTGGCAGGGGGGGGGAAGAGGGTGGGCCCACGCACGAGAGACCCAGGCGTCTAGCTGGGGAGTGGGCTGAGGTGGAGGTAGAAGGGGCAGAGTGGTCCCAGTGGCTGAGTCCTCAGGGACGGCAGGGCTCCTGGTGTCTGCCCAGCTTGAAATGGAAGGCTGGGGAGCCCTCTCCTTCCCCTTACCCCAGACCCTGAGTCAGGCCGGGCAGTGGGAGGGGACCCGAGAGTCCTGCCCTTTCACTATGGGGCTTTCGGGGAATGGGATCCATCTCTGAGTGGTCTCCCCTGCTGTAAGGCTGGGCAAGGGGTCCAGAGGGCAGAGCAGCCGTGCTTAGGTGGCAGCCAGGTCTCCACTGGGTCTGTGGCTCCTGAGGGAGGCTGCTGCCAGCAATCTCCTCCTCTGCTCCTTGGGCAGCTGTGCCCACTCCTGAGCCTTCCTTTGGTGAGTCACACCTGGACCTGGTGGGGCAGGAGAGGCAGGAAAAGGAAGGGAGGAAGGGAGGAAAAGAAGAAGGAAAGATGGAAGGAAGGGAGGGAGGGAGGGAAGGGGGGTGGTGGGGAGGGAAGCAGAAGGAAGGGCTGGAATTGGGCAGTGGGAAATACAGACAGAAGCCAGGGACAGCCAGAGACACAGACAGAAACAGAAAGAGACAGAAATACAGACAGATACAGAGAAACAAAGAGAGCCAGAGACAGAGAGGAGAAGGAGCTAGAGGCAGACAGAGAGAGGCAGAGACGCCAAAGACATGAACAGAGTCAGACAGAGAAAGAGACAAAGCCAGTGAGGGAGAGACAGAGAAGACAGGCTAAGGTATGTTTGGGAGGGACAGACCCAGAGTCATGCCATAGAAGGGGAGAGAACGCCAAGGCCCAGGGGCCAGGCTTCCCCTGGCCCTGCCTTTGCCCTTACCTAGAGCTCATCCCGGGGGTGGGGATGGAGGCTGTGCCCGCTGCTGCCGGCCAAGTCCAGGCGGGGGTCGCGCAGCGTCTTGTGAGAGCCTCTCCAGCTGACGAGGCGGCCGCTGTCATCATCCCAGAGGGAGGAGGTCTCCGTGTCACTGAGCCACTCAGCATCCCCCGCGTAGTGGGTGGGAGCAGCGAGCAGGGGCCGGGCAGAGAAGGCCCTCAGGTCCCGCGGCCAGAAGTGTGCCTTGTACTGCTCACTGCGGGCGGGCGGGTGGCTCAGGAGGGCTGGGGCAGGCCCCTACTCCCAGGCCACTTGCCAGCCTGAAGTCTCTCACTGCCCTCCCCATCTAGTCCTCATAACACTCCTGAGAGGTGCGATTTCTATTATCCCCACTTTCCAGATGGGGAAACTGAGGCTGGGAACAGAGAGTCATTTGACTAAAAACCACTTGGGTAGCACAGGATTCACTCCGGGGTCAGTGTGACTCCAGGGCTAAGTGGGGCTACTCCTTGGTGACCGGAACAAGTGACCCGGCCTCGAGGCTAGCTGCCAGCTGAGGTGGGTTCTTTGAACAGGATGACCCTGCTCTGCCATGCCCCTTCCCTAACCCCATCCCACTGAGCCTCACTTGGGGTGCTGGTCAAACATGATGGGCAGGAACTCATCCACAGGCAGCATCCGGTGCAGGGGCTGGGAAGCCAGCAGCTTGTGGGCACCTGCCAGGCTCAGGGTGTATGCCAGAGTCCAGTAGGAGTACCCGGCTACCACCAGGCATGGTAGCCCTTCCACAGCCACTTCCTCCTCAGGGTTCACCTGCTTCCGGCCGAGGTAACTGCAGGTGACACCAGGGGTTCCAGGAGTCACCGAAGGCCCTGGGATATCACTGGACTCCTCCCCTAATCCCACTTCTACAGGGCCAGGCTCGGGAGAGGGGCCGGCCAAGGTTCCTAGAGGAGGAGGCAGACCTCAAGAGGGCCCCCGCTCTCCCTGGCCCCTGGGGGCCCAGGCTGCCTACATCAGGTCCCATGGAAGTTTCTCTGCCTCCACCTCCTCCATCAGCCGCTCCAGCCGCCTCTTGAAGTTGCTCTCAAAGCGCACATCATCCTCAAACACCACGACCCGGGCCAGGCCTCTGGCCACCACCTGTGGAACACAGCAGGGTGGGGGTGCCCTTCAGATCTGGGCTCTTCCCTTCCCACCTGGCTGAAGGCGGCGGCTCTCCCTGGCCTCAGTTATACTCCAAATGCACATCACTCAGCTGCTCAAAAGTCTCCTGGGGGCCCCTGTGCGGCGCGGAGGCGCAGGCCCCCGCATCGCGTGGCAAAGCGACGCAGCAAAAAAGACGACGCAACCAGATAGAAAAAAAAGAAGTCCGCTGGGGCTCCCAGTGCCTGGGGACCAAACTCCCAATACTTCTCACTGGCATTCAGGTCCCCAGGCCCCCAGTCGAGCCCTCCACGTGGAGTCACGAAGGCCACCACAGACCTCGCAGCCATTCACTAGGTGCTGCTGCTGATCTCAAGAGACCCTCAGGAGGCAGGAAACACGACGGTCCCGCTTTGCAGACGAGATAGAGACACAGGGGGGTGAAGCGCTTGTCCAAGGACGCATGGCCAGGAAGTGGCAGAACCAGGATTTGAACCTGGAGCTGTTTGGCCTCCAGGGCTGGGGTCTCCACCTCAGGCTTCTGAGTACTCCTAGAGGCAGCTGGGCAGGGTGAGACCCCAACCTCCAACATCCCAAAGGACAAACACTTTGTGTAACTTTTGGAAATGTGAAAAGAACAAGAAATCAGCTCAGTAAATGCTGAAATGTAAGTCATCCTTCAATTTGTCCAGGGACAGTAAAAAGCAAACATGAATATAAAGAAACACACACATACATGCAAATATATTTGGCTACAGTAGAAAATAAAAGCAAGGAGTGAGTCTGTTCACCGTCTCCTGGAGGAGCGCCCCTTCAAGAGCCCAGTTTCCTTGTTCTGTTCTCTACAGCCGTGTCCAGACAGTGACCTCTCACCAGGCACCCACACCCCCAGGCCCTGGCTGAGACTTCCTGGCCAAGCATGTGCCAAGCTCCAGGCTTCCTTCTTTCCACACCCACTTCTGTCCTGCCTCTGGGCCCTTGCTCTCACTGTCTCTGTCTAGAAGGCTCTTCTCCTGGCTCTCTGGCTCCCGGCACACAGCAGGTGCTCAACAGAGACACTAGAGACAGTAGGACGAATAACGGGGGCCCTCAGTATGGTGCTGAGCACACAAGAGGTTTGAGGCCACCAGGTGGGGTCTTTCAATGTTTTAATGCACTTGTCCCTGTGCTCGAGCACAGGGTGTAGAGCAGTGACTGGGACAAACTGGTCCCTTCTCTCCCTGAAGGCCGAGGGATCGGGGGTCCTCACCTCTTTCCAGATGGAGTAGTGGCTGAGGAAGCAGCCCACCTCACCCTTGGTCAGCGTGCGGCCCGAGTAGGGGTCCTGGTAGCCAGGGAGCAGGTCCACGCCAAGGCTCCTGATGACACTGCTATTGAGTAGCCTGAGGGAGACAGGCATAACTGGGTGCTGAAGTGATGGGTGCCCACTGAGGACCCCTCCAGAGGGGCCTGGCCTATGGCCAGAGCCACAGTGGAGTCTGGTGTGGAGAGCGGACCTGGGGAACCGTGGCCACCTGGGGAAGGCAGTTATGAGAGGGCCAGGGGTGACTTGCAGAGTGGGGGCAGCAGCATGGGTGGGGTGGGGAGCAGCCCGAGGGGGAAGCACCGGGGCACGGATGTGGAATGTGGGATGTGGCAGATACTTCTTGGGCAGAGGCCCAAGCAAAGGATGGACATCCTGCGGTTGAAAGGGCTGGGGGCGTGGAGCAAGCAACAGCAGCCATACTGAGCAGGATGATCTCTGGTGACTGGAGAAGTCGGGGGCCCCTGGGGTTCTCCGGGGAACACAGCAGCCCTGTCCCACCCTCACCCAGGAGGGTCTAAGTCCAGGACAGAGAAGAATAATCGTGATAATAATCGTTAAGACATCTGACACTTTGGAACACTTAGCATGTGTCAGGCCCTGGCTAACTCTTCACTGACATACTACAAAACCCTACGAGAGGGAATGGATGTGGCTCAAGCAATTGAGCGCCCACCTACCACATGGGAGGTCCCGGGTTTGGTTCCCGGTGCCTCCTGAAAAAAACAAAAACAAACAACAAGCAAAACAAACGAAAAAACCAATGTGGCTCACTGGTTGAGCTCCAGCTTCCCACATATGAGGTCCCGGGTTCAATCCCCAGCCCCAGGTATCTCAAAAAAACAAAACAAACAAAACAAAACAAAACAAAACCCTACAAGGAAGGAACAATTATTTGCCATCTTACTTCTAAGGAAATAAGGCTCAGAGCTGGGAGGAGCTTGCTGGAGGTCACATAGCTGGGAAGTGGCAGAGCTGGAACCCGAGCGCTTGCTGCTCCAGACTCTGGGCCTTGGCCATACCCCCTCCTACTGCCGGCGGTCTGAGGAGGCCCTCTGGTCCTGTATTCATCTGCCCTGGGACTCCCGTGATAAGTATGACAGTCCCTGTTTGACTTCCCCCTGGGACAGGAACATCATCCACCTCATCTTCTCCTACTTCCAAGGAGCTTAGAGAAGGACCACACTGCACCCCCGCACCTGCCCAGGAGCCTCACCGGCCGTCCACAGCGTCCACCACCTGCCCCGAGATCTCCATCTCCCAGAGGGAGCTCAGCATGCGCTGACGGCGGTCAGGCCGCCGGGCCAGACTGATGACAAAGACCTGCAGGAGGAACAGGCAGTGGATGCAGGGGGAGGTGGAGGGAGAGCCCACCCAGCCACCGACCGCAATCCCACAGGCTGTGGGTGCTCACTTCATCAAACCCCATCTTGCTGGGCCTCTTCGGGGGCCGGGACACGTGAGCTGAGGCCTGCATGGGGGGCCCATCCACTGCAGAGGGAAGTACCCCCAATCATGAGTCTGTGCTGTCTCTTGCAAGCAGTGACGGTGGGGTCCTAGCCCCCAGCCTGATTCCTGCCCTCTTGGCAAAACATCCACAGGAAGGGTTCTTTGGGGTCACAGAATCCACCGCCCCCATTGTGGGGATGGGGAGACTGAGGCCCAGGGTGGGAAGAGGAACTGGTCCAGAGTCATGGAATGAGTTAGAGGCAAGGCTGGACCTCCAAGCTCTGTGCCCGCTTAGGCTTGGGGGTCAGCAGAAGGGGTACTATAAGGAGGCAAGGTGCGATGGCGGCAAGGGGGCAGCACCAGCTCCCAGCCCTCACCAAGTGCTTCCAAGATCAGGTGGATGAAGTTGACCCTCTCATCTTCCAGCCCCTGGTGGGATTTCACAGCCACATTCATGTACCCGTAGCGGTGCTGATTGCACACGTGGACCGAGACCCCTGCAGAGAGAGGCCGAGTGCATGTCAAAGTGGGGGGATCCCCCCCACCCTTAGATCCCAGCTGGGAGGTCCTAGGCCTGGCTCTGCCGGTGACCCAGTATGTGAATTCTCTGGGACTCAGTTTCCCCACCTGTGTGACTGGAGGGAGAAAGGACTTGGATCAAACGCTATCTAAGTGGTCCTTCTGCTGAGATGGTTTATTCATTCGACAGACATGTCTAGGGCACTTGCCTTGGGCCAGGCTCTGTGCTGGGCGCCGGGGCTACTGAGGTGAGCAAGACAGACAGACAGAGTCCCTGACCTCAGGGGATCACGGTGAGAAAGGAGCAGCCATACTCCCGGACCACAGCCGCATGACGCCACCAAGCCCTGTCGCTCTGCCCACCCCACTGTCCTGCCCTGATCCAAGCACCAGCACCCTTTGCCCAGGTCCCTACAAGAAACCCACAGCCTCTCCTGCCCCCTTCCATGTTGCTCTCCAGCTAGCAGGCAGAGTGATCTTTTTGTCCCCAACATCTATCAACTTTATTACAATGATTTGTTTACTCTTTTCCCCCCTATAGACTGAACTCCTTAGGGGCAGGCACAATGGTGTCTATTTAAAGTTAACCCCATGCCCAGCTCATAGCGGGGACTCAATACCTGGATGGTGGCAGCATGGACGATGCCGACTTAGCTACGGCTCACGAAATTCCTTCAGCTCACTGACCAACGAACAGCAGCAACGGTAGCAGCGAAACCACGAGGGAATGCTTTTGCCTCTTCCAGTTTTCCCCACTTACTTGTTCTACCTCACTTGCTAACTGTTTGCACTTGACAAGGTTTCGTTTTTCTTCCTGCATGCCTGCTCACCACAGACTTGCCAGCCTGAGAAACTACCTCGTGCACAAAACAATTACACCTCCACCCTCTCCGGCCACTGCGTACACACGACTTGCTCAAGTGCAATACTTCTTGATGAAATCGTGACCCCTGACCACCACCAACATTCTTGTCCACGCACCAGGGAGTCCTCAAGTCTCCCACCAACCCTCGGCCCACACCTGAATTACATTCTCTGTGGCCTTCTCAAGGACCTCACTTCTGGGGAGCGGATGTGGCTCAGGCAGTTGAGTGCCTGCCTCCCACATGGAAGGTCCCGGGTTCGGTCCCCAGTGCCTCCTAAAAACAAATAAACAAACAACAAGCAAACAATCGAAAAAACCAACTCAGGGGAGCTGATGTGGCTCAGTGGTTGAGCACCAGCTTCCCACATACGAGGTCCCAGGCTCATTCCTCAGCCCTGGTACCATAAAAACAAACAAACAAACAAAAACAAAAAAACCACCTCACTCCAACATTAGTTCCTCTCTCTCTCTCTCATAACTATAACTTCAACTCTTCCTCAGGGTGGATCTATTCTCATCCATGCTCAGACACTTTCTAGTAACTTTTATCTTAAAAATAACGACCATTGGGCCTCTTTCCTGTATCTGGCCCTGGGACGGCTGGCTCCGGAGGCTTCTGAGAGGCATGGAGTTGTGTGGCGAGGCCCAGCACAGCGCAAGCTGTTTACCGACCACCCAGGGCTGCTCGGGGGTCTCGGTGTCCAAGGAGCTGCTGATGGCGGGTTGCTCATCAACTCCAAACCTAATTCCAGAAAGAATTCCACTCTTCAAACAGTTCGGGTGGAGAGGAGTCCCTTATTGAACCAAGCACAGGCCTTTCGCCCACACATGGCCCAGGCAAATGAAAAGCTGAGAAAAGAAAGGGCAACTGCACAACCTGGTTGTTTTGATATTGAAAATGTTAATGGGACTCTTGGAAAAGTCATACAAATGGATGTGGCCTTATTTAAGATGACTCAGTCTGATTCAAAAGAAGAGGACAATTCAGAGGACAGCTCAGGAATCTGAGGCTGAAGATGACAGCATTCCTTATGAAGTCAACAGACAACATTAAACTCCCTAATTCAGGTGGAAAAGGCAAAGACAGAAGTTCTGGACAGTCTTGCAAGTTAAAAAAAAAAAAAGACATAGTGAAATAAATGATCTGAAAAGAAACAGGTGATATATGCTTGCTAATTCTGTGAAAAAGAATGTGGTTCACTGGTTAGTTTGCATTTCAGGTCTCTATTATGCTTTTATGTCGTATGGGAAATATTTTGTTTCTCAGAGAAACAAAAGCTGGCTTTTAAGGAGTTGAAATACAGAGCATTCGGGAATCATCCAGGGATAGACTTATCTTTGATCTCATGCTAAAGAGATTTAACATTTAGAAAGCTTAACTTTATGCCTGGTGATGTGTGAACTTGTTGGCATGTTCTTGTTTTTATTTTAAATTGTCCTCCTGGATAAAATAACCTAATTTTTGTTTTAGGTTATTATAAAGTCAAATTGTTTAGTCAACTTCAAAGTGGGTTCAATGAGGGAGAAATTTTTTTTAATTTTGCAAAGAAAAAAATTACTTATATTTATCCTCAGGCATATCTACTTACATTTAAAAAATATATTCCTTTCCAGTTTGAGCCTGAGAAACCAGCGCTCTGTGATTTGATCATTGCCAGTGGCTTTGCAGCCACTGAGTGCATGTAGAATTTACTGGCTGGGCTTTTTTTGTTTTGTTTTTTGTTTTTTCCATAAAGCAACACTTTTTGTCTGAGTTATTAAAATGGTTTCACACAGTTGCCCACAGTTTGAAAAGTATCAAATGCAGAAAACAGAGAATCACAGGAAAAGTAGGAGGCATGGTACAGAGAAAAGCAATGGCTACTTTTCCTTTCAAAGGTCAAAATGGTCCTGTAACCGTTGGGGAATTTGATGCAATTATGAATTCCAAAAATATAATTGGATCATGCCTGTAATCTGATCTGTTAATCTGCGCATGATTGAATTATGTTTAGGGAGTTGACTGGGCCATGTCAGTCAGTAGGGCATTGAGCCCCACCCCCTGGTGGGTGGGGAATTGAATATAAAAGGCAAGGCAAAGAACAGAGGAGAAGCAGTCTTTTGAGAAGCAGTTTTGATGTTGGAAAGAAGGCCCCAGGAGAAGAGAAGCAAGCCATTTGCCTGATGGTCTAGAGCTGACCTTGTGGAGGAACCAGGAGCTAAGCCCGGAGAGAAACGCAGCCCCGGGAAGAGAGGAACCCCAGAAGCCTGAACCCTGGGCAAATGCCGGCAGCTGTCTTGCTCTAACACGTGGCAATGGACTGTGGTGAGAGAAGAAACTTAATGCTTTATGGCCTGGTAACTGGACTTCTACCCCAAATAAATACCCTTTATAAAGACCAACCCGTTTTTTTTGGTATTTCACATTAGAACCCCTTTGGCTGACTAATACAGGTCCCAAGAGGAAGTCACCTTTCTGCCTCATTCTTGATCCCGCTAAACTTATTTGGGATCTCATCTGCCATCCTGGTTTTGACTTAGGAAATTGATGTGAGAATTTAAAGGTCTGCCGAAGAGTTTGTTGAACTGATGCAACTCTGTGGCTTAATGTTTTGAGGTTCTTTTTGAACCTAATTCTTACTCCTCACATTAGCCTGAGGCATCTTATAAATAATATGAAGATAATTCCAAGGTCTTTTTTGGCATTTCTCATTGAAATTGTAACTGAACACTATCTACCAGCTCTCCTGGGCTGTGCCTCACAAAATGTATGAAAATGAATAAATCTGGAAACAAAATTTCTCAGCTGGAATGGGGATCATGTTATAATTTGTAGCACCCAAAACAACTGTGGTGAATTATTGATATAAATATTTAAAGATTGCCTTCTACTGGATATTATACTAATTGTGGAAAGAATTGCATTTATCTGGTACATGGTGTATGATACAGTAGGCACTGAATAATGTGAATAAATAATGTCAAAGTATGAGGGTGTGCAGGGCATTTAACCATGGTAGACTGCTCCAGGCAGAGAGATCAAAAAGTAACTTAAGGGAAGCGGATGTGGCTCAGGCAACTGGGCTCCTGCCTATCACATGGGAGGTTGCTGGTTCAGACCCTGGTGCCTCCTAAAGAAGACAGAAAGCTGGTGCAACTGGCAGACATGGCGAGCTGATGCAACAAGATGATGAACAAGAGATGTGATGTGGGGAGGAAAAACATAATGAGAAACACAACAAAAGCAGGGAGCGGAGGGTAGCTCAAGTGATTAGGCACCTCCTTCCCACATCGGAGATCCCGGGTTCAGCTCCCAGGGCCTCCTAAAAAAAACAAGGAAAACGAATGGACACAGCAAGTGAAAAACTACAAGGGGGTGGGGAGAAATAAATAAAATAAATCTTTAAAAAAAAAAAAAGTAACAACAGGAATTACTGAAATATCCATGTAGAAATAGACTGAGTTATCAATGACAGAGACTAGTTTAGAAATAAATACTATTTTTAAAAAGTCAAAAAAAAAAGAAAGAAAGAAATAGTAGTATGTGAAGATTTTAATATTTGTCTTCTACCATGGCTAGCTCATGTGGCTACAACTAGGTTTCCTGTAAATTAAGTGTGTCACCTAAATTCAGGTCCTCAAGACATTCTTGTGACACATAGGAAAATAAAGGAGGGAAAGTGGCTGTGGCTCAAGTGGTTGGGCTCCCGTTTACCATATGGGAGGCCCTGGGTTCAATTCCCAGGGACCCCTGGTGAAGGCAAGCAGGCCCGCGTGGCGCGGTGAGGTGACGGCCCACTCGGCGCGGTGGCGCAACAAAGGGAAACAACCAGACACAGAAAAACGCACAGCAAATGGACACAGTGAGCACAAGCAGCAAGAGGGGGATAAATAAATAAAAATAAAATAAATCTTTTAAAAAAAAAGAAAATAAAGGAAACCATAAAAATTTTATACATGATAAAGATGTCATTTCAAGTAAGTGTAAAATACATTAATTATTCAATATATGATATGAGGACTGGCTAACTATTTGAAACAAGGTTAGCATCTAGCCTCACACCATGTGCCAAAATAAATTATATATGGACTACAGATTTAAATGTAAAAAATAAAGTTATGAGTTCCATAATAAAATATGGGTGAATATTTAATAATAGAATCAAGAAAAGTTTTACAGAAAGCATAATATCAAAGCTTGAAATCACTAAGGAAAAAAGGAGAAAATTTTGACCACATAAAAATTAAAAACTACTGGGTGGCCAAGAAATTTAAAAGGCAAGGGATAAGCTTAGGAAAGGCAAGAGATAAGCTGGCATTATATAACAGAGTATCAATATATAAAGAGTGCTTACAAATTAGTAAAAAAAGGGCTAATATATTAATAGTGAAAAGGCCACTGAACATGAAGAAGTAACTCACATAAAAAAAAGTTCAACCCCATTTATCAAAGAAATGCAAATGAGACCAAGATATTTTTCACCTATCAAATTGTGAAATTTGCAGGTGAAACAATAGCAGGTGAAACAATAGCTAGTACTTACTGAGTACTTTGTGCATGTCAGACGCTATCACTGTTTTACATGAGTGCCACCACTCATCCGTATGAAAAATCATCAAGCTGTACGTTTAATTTAACATCTGTGCACTTTATGGTATGCAATACCTTAATTAAAAAGTTGTTTTGTTTTTAAGTAGACTATTACAAAGTGAATTCCTATTGTGCTTTGGGTGTCCATCTCTGGTGGTGCTCTGACTGATGGCTAGGTGTGAGCTGATGGCAGCCATTTGGCCCTGTTCCTGCCAAGACGGAGGAAATGTTCTCTACAGACACGTGGGGTTCAATTTTTCTATGGCTCTATGGCAGCTACATATCAGAAAATTAGGTGTAATGGTCTTTGAAGCAAAATTTTCATTCTGGATGAATCTTCTATCCATTCCCATAAGATTTCAATTGCTCATCAAATATGGTACTTTTAAAAAACTGCCTTGCAAAGCAGTTTGTATTTCTGTGCCTGCATCCACTACTACGGTTTAAAAGTGGTCCTACTTTCATGTGTATTTCCTACAGTGCCTAGCATAGTGCCTTTCACTCAGTTGAAATACACAATAAATGTTCTTTAAACTGATAAAACAAAACAAAACAAATTAGCTACTAATGCCAGAGTGATCTGTTCAACATGCAAATCCAAACACATGACCCTCGGATGGATGCCCAGTGCTCTCAGGCTCAAGACCGATGCTTACCCATCAGCCTGCATAGGTTGGTCCCTGCCTACCTTTCCTGCTTGGCCTGCCCCGTGCTTCCCTCACTTACAGAACTCCAGTCACACTGCCTTCTTATGCTCTCCACTGCCACAGGGACTTTGCACCTGCTGGTCCCTCTGCCTACAATGCACTTTCCTGCCCTATTGGCCTTGTTGACACCTGCCTATACTTTAGATCTCAGCCCAAATGGTCACTTCCTCCAGGAAGCCATCTCTGACCAGGTTAATTCTAGTCTAATCTCCCAGAGCACCTGGAACGGAGAAGCCCTCCTTCCTGTCACAGTTGTGATTGGACATTGATTTGTGTGATTCTTTGTTTGATGTCTTGTCTCACAATGGACTGGAAGCTCCAGGAGGGCAAGGACTTTACACATGGTAAACACATGGTCAGCGCTCCATAAATATTTGCTTAAGGAAGGAATAAATGAAAGTGCCATGATGGGAACAGCCAGAGGGGCATCTAACCCACTGGCGGGAGTGGGCTCCAGAAAGGACAAACAGGAGTTAGCAGGATGAAGTAGAGTGGGGAAGGGCATGCCAAGCAGAGGGAGCAGCACGTGCAAAGGGCTTCAAGGAATGCTCAGGAAGGCTGGGCCTCACCAGCTGCCTGACAGGCATAGGCGAAGACGATGATGTCATCAAAGGGCCAGGTGTAGTTGAGGTGAGGAGGGTAGAAGGCGAGCTGGGCTGCCCCCTCAGCCCGCAGGGATACCAGGAAGGTGGAGTGGACCATGGGTACACGGAAGCAGCCCTGGCGC
Organism: Cabassous unicinctus; assembly: GCA_029593785.1. Taxonomy (NCBI): domain Eukaryota; kingdom Metazoa; phylum Chordata; class Mammalia; order Cingulata; family Chlamyphoridae; genus Cabassous; species Cabassous unicinctus. Next base: position 35,789 of record JAQZBX010004255.1, on the reverse strand, counting down.
TGGCGATTCTTGGTGGGGAAGTACTCGGATGTGCGGCGGTAATAGCCCTGGGAAGGGAGGGTGCTCTGGGATGTGAGGGCCTCTTCCTCCGTCCACAGCACAGCATGCCCCCTGCTGTGGCCCACAGACCCTTCAGGCCCTCTGCTCTCCATGTCCCCCCTCCCAAGATCACAAACCTCCTGAGGCCTCGTCCCTGGCCTCACCTGGGGGGTGATTCCACACCAGAAGTTGGAGTAGTAGGTCTGGGAATCCAGCATTGGGGCCACCACAGGCAACCCTTGCTCCACCAGAAGCCGCAGAGTCTGGTTGTTAGTCAGAATATTGTCTGTATCTGCAAACTGGGGGGTTGGGGGGAAAGGTTTCACAGCCCTCTGTGACAGACAGCCTGACCATGACCACAGAAGCCTCTATCTAGCCTGCAGCCCCCTCAAGAAGTTCCCTGAATGTGATCTCTCCAGGTGCCAGAGATCCAGCATGGCTCCCAGGATCCAATGGAAGTTCCTTTACAGAGGTCTAAGCAACAAATCCATCTGTTTCTGGACCAAGGATCTAGTCTGGGCACTGGTCTGGGGACTGGATCTAAATTGTTGATCTAAGAATATCACCTGAGATCTGGCTCAGGCAGTGGATCCAAGGACCTACACTGAGCTCTAGTCCAGGGATCCAGACTCAGTTTATACTATGGGCTCTGACCTAGGAATCTAGGCTCAGTATATACCATGGGATCTATCTCAGGGATCAGACTTAGTAAACAGTCTGAACTAAAGCCCAGGGGATCTAAGCTAAATGTCTATTTTGGACTCTGGCTCATGTTGCCAGATGAAGGATCCAACCTACCAGTATGGTTCAGTCACATCAAGATTTGTCAGAAACAGATACCACCAACCTGTGAGAAGCCTGATTCTAGGCCAGGCTTCCTTACCAGGATATAGTCAGCCCCCCAGTCCCTGGCAAAGGTCAGGGCTTCCTGCTTCAGCTCCATCAGAAACTGGTACCGTTCTTTGGTCCAGTGCTTGGGACCCTCCTCATTTGGGTAGGACCTGAGGGGGATAAAGAGATACGTTTCCATGGAGTGGGTGTGCAGGGCAGTGGACAGAGCCCTAGGCTGGAGGCCATGCCCCTTATCCTCTCTGGGCTGCAGCTGTTTGCCCACCTTCCCCAGAACCTCTGCCCTCAGATCATCACCTGGGTGCCCCCTCAGGCCTCCAGACCACAGCTGCATAGTCATCGCCCACAGCTGCCAGCCACTCCTGCAGCATCTCTGTGGTGTTGTCCGCATTGTGGTCCGTGGCACACCTTGGGAGACAGGAGGAAGAAGGGTGAAGGGGCACAGCCACAGAAGGATGGAACCCAGCCGCCAAGGCAGTCTTGACCCTGAGAGCACCAACCCCTGCCAGGCTGGCGGCTCTGGGAGCAGTGCAGGGTGGCACTGAGGGGAGGTGTGCTGTGGTGGCAGGCTGGAAGCAGGACAGCCAGGGCCCACACACAGTTCTGTGGCCTCAGGCAAATCCCATCCCCACTCTGGGCTTCAGTGTCTCCCTCTGCCACCATAAATGCTCCTGCTCATGTCCTGGGCTGAGGTAACAGAAGGTGAGTGCATTTTGCCAGAAGAAAGGCACCTCAACTTTGAGGAACACATCTGCTACATTCCCTGATTCCCCTCCTTCCTTGCTGTGTGACCACAGGTCAGCCCATGCCTCTCTGAGTTGAAACAAGGAGCTGCTTCCTCCACCCCACCCCACCCCGCAAGCTGCAATAAGGAGCAAAGCCTGCTCTGAGCATCCTGAAGAAGTGCTGATGGGCCCAAGCTCCACTGCCACTGAGCACAGTCTCTCCTCTCCTGAGGAAGGGGTCGCCACCGTGGAGGCAGGGGAGGAAGGAAACAGGACGCTTAGCCTAGAGCCCCAGGTTTTATGGGATACTGCCCCTTTAAACCAGTTCTCCAGAAGTGAAGACTAACTACGTGTCAAACCTTATAGGGGTGGGAACTAACTAACTCCCAAACTGTGGTAATTGTGGGCGGCCTCCCCAGGCCATGGCTCCACCCCCAGCCCAACTTTGATGTGTTGGGAGGGTGGTAGTTTGTCGTTTCTTTCAGTTTAACCCCAACCTCATCCAGTGACCTGTGGGCACGCCCTGGGGGAGAGACTCCAGGGAGGGGGAGCCCCCAGCAGCACTGCCCCTGGTTGACAGGGCCCAGCCCCTCCACCCAGAGAGGTTGGAACCAGCCCAGCAGGAGGGACAGCCCGCCTGACTCCCCTGTGGAGCAGCTTGGAGCCCAGGGCTGACAGTACCCCCACCTGCTTCCCTGGAAGCCCCAGTCCTGCCCATCCCTGCCATGCCGGCCCCCAGGGGACTGCAGTGCTTCTGGTCTGCTCCAATCCAAATCAAGCCAACCACAGGTCCCAAGGGGGCTGAGTTTGCACTCCTAGCGCTAGTACAGGGGGGCCTGGACCCTACTTAAACCTAAAGGGGACCCCAAGAGCAAGAGTAGAGGGCTGGAATGAGGGGTGGGTGTCCCCAGGGGCGACCTACGGCCTCGGAGGTCAGTCCCTGCCCGGCCAAGGGGATAAGGGGTCCTGTCTGGGGGCCTGCCGACCAGGGGAGGGGCCTGGCGCGGGCAGAAAGCGGGTGGGGACCGCCTGGGGCTGGGGGGAGGGTAGATGTCCAATGGGTGTCAAAGCCCGGGTCTCTCTCACCAGAGGGCCAGCCTGGCCCGGGGGTAGTCCAGCCGCTCCAGCGCGCCCAGGTAGTGAGGCAGTGAGTGCTCGGCATTGCGGGCCAGGATGGCAAGGACTACGGCGGGCAGCGGCGGCGCCTCGACGCCCGCAGCCTCGAGCCGCGGCGCCAGCAGGAGCAGCAGCTGGAGCAGCGGGGCGGCGGGAGCAGCGCGCATGGCGGGCGCTCAGGCGGCGGCGGCCCCCGGGGCTCCCGGCCGCGCCGAGGGGAGTGGGCGGTGCGGCCGGGGCGGGGCCTGGGGCACGGGCGGGGCCGAGGCGGGCCCCGAGCTGGACCCGAGAGGGGCTCGAGGGGAGCATACACCCCGAAGAGTGGTCTCCCATTTCCCCAACCCTATGCAGCGATTCTCGAGTTTCCTCTCCTTGGCGGTGGGCACCGGAGGACCACGGCTCGGAGACGCCCCCAGACACGACCCGGGAGCAGCTCCCTCCCCGCACGACCCGGGAGGGGGAAGGGAGGAGCGGGGTGACTGTATCAGAGCCACCCGGGCGTCTGAAAACACTTGACTCCTCGAATCCCTGAACGTTCGACCCCGAAAGCCGGCCTCACTGAGCGCCCGACGCCCCTGAATCTGGATTTCCTGACCACCTGACCCTCGGACCTAGCAGTAGACCCCCGCCTGGCAGACCCCACCCGGTCGCGGCCTTTCCCAGGTTCCCGGCTCCCGGCCCCTCCACCGCCCCGTGGCGCCCTCTGGCGGACCCAGACGGGAACTTCGCAGACCGGCGAGGCGACGCGTGGACCAGAGACCGGTCTGGGGGGCGGGGATGGGGTGCCCCTTGACCTGGGAGCGCCGTCCCGCGGCGGTCCAAGCCTGGCTTTCCCCGCGCGTCGTCGTCCTCGCCTCCGTCGCCAGCACCTCTGCTACTCCGGCCCTTTAAGAGAGCAAAGCCCATTCTTAGATTATGAGCAGAACTAGGGGCACCACAGAGCGTCAACGGCCGTCCAGACCCCCTCCTAACCAAGGGATACAGCCTCCCCTGGAGCCGAGATGGGAAGGGGTCTCCAGCCTCTCTTGGAGAGAGGCAGAAAAGGGAAGGCCCTTAGTGAATCTGCTACCCATCTCAGACTGGTCACTTTCCTTGAGCTTCAGGGTCCTCATGGGTAAAATCCACCAGTACTACCCACCTGGTAGGGTGTGCGAGGATTTCTTGAGAGAATGAAAGCACTTGAAGTTTCTCTCTGCATGAAGCTGACACACAGGGAGAGCTCCTGAGATTGGACAACAGGACTTGAGAAGAAGAGAGACCAGGGGGCAGTCATCTCCCTGCCATGCCCACCCTCCCACCCTACCTGGAAGGTCTGCTTCCTACAGGTGCCTTTTGGGCCTCCCCTCAGCTTCTTCCCAGAAGAAGGAGGGGAGCTAGGCCTGGGGACACTATTTCCACTGGGATGGAGAGGGGGGCGCCCAGCAAGTGATGGACTTACCTTGTGATGGGGCAGCATGCAGGGCATTAAACCCTAGAGTCCTGACCTCCAGTTGGGCTCCAAAGTCTTCCCCAGGCCCTGGGTCAAAGCTTCCAAGTGGGGCCATTTCGTGGCCATGGTCCTGCAAAGAGAAGGGCCCGGAGCCCCATGGAAGCATCCCGGAGAAATTCAGGAGTTCCCTCTCCCTTGCAGGGGTCACCTCAGGTGGGAAGGCAGACATTCCCAGCCCCAGAACCAGGATTTCCTTTCTAAAGGAAAGCAGTGTCCCCCACCTCAACCATTCCAGAGTCAACCCAGAGTTCTCTGAGTCTGAGCTGCCCATCTTTTCAGTCACTCCAGCTTCCACATTCTTCCCTGGCCACCAGGCCTCCTCCTCCTCCCAGGGAATCAGCTCCTCCCTTCTTTACCACCCTCTTCTCCCCCACAGCCCACCTAATGGTGGAGCCTATCACTGACTCCCTTGTCCCAGGGAAAAACCAATCCTATAACCATTTTGCTTTGGAGCAGAGTTGGCATTTACTGCCACCTCATGATCTCCACCCTCAACTGGGTTCACACCAAGCCCAACAGTTGTTTCCCTGTGTTCCCTGTCCCCTATCTTCAATGGCATTTCAAACGCTCCCCAGGCTTCTGAAGCCCCAGTCCACTTCCTCCCCACCCTTTGTCAGCAAGGATCTCCCTGCTACTTCTTGGAGAAAATAGAAGCCATCACCTGGGAACTCCCATTTCCAGCTCCCAAACCTTCCACCCTCTGCCCCCAAACCAGCCACTGCTCCTACTAACTGCAACAATGGAAGAGACACCCCCTCCTCAGGATGAAACCATCCCTCGACTTCAAATGCCATCCCCTTATCCTCCTGTATAGTCAACCTCCCTCTCTTCTGGTTCCTTTCTTCTGCATTCCAAAGGACTTAAATCGCCCCCAACTTAAAAATAAGAAAACACCAACCTACTGCCCCCACCCCCAGCTGCACCCCTATCTCTCTCCTTCCTGTCAAAGGCAAACCTCTTGAAAGGAAAGATCTGTGCTTTGCTTCCTTGACACAATCCCTCACTTCCATTCAATGCTTGACACACACCAAGGCTGCCCCAGCCAAACTGTTCCTGCCAAGACCAGTGTCCACCCTGCCACTCCCCCAATGGACTTTGCTTCTTCTTCATCCGAAAGGGCTCAGCATCTCTGCAGCAGCTGACTGTGTGGGCCACTCCCTCTTTCTAGAAACCTGAGGTGTATCTCAACTGCCCGACTAGACCCCGACTCCACTGGTCCACAACAGAACTCATCTTCTCCCCAAACCTAATCCTCCTGTGGTGTCCCTCACCCTAGAAAATGGCACTCTGCCACCCAGTCCCTCCAGCTGGGGACTGGGTGTCCTGGCGAGGCCTCCTCCCCCACGCCTCTTACACATGGCTACCTCTTTCCTTTCATACTGTCTCGTGCCTAGCTCAGGGCCTCAGCATCACTCACCTGGGCCTCCCAGGCCTCCCCCCACCAGGCTTCCTCCCTGGAAACCATGCTGCACTCAGCAATCCTTTCTAAAATGCCTGACTTAAACCCCTTCTGGGGGCTGCCCTCAGCTTAGAGCTCAAACCCCTCACAGGGCAGGGAGGCCCTGCATGGCCTGCCTGCGCTTCTCCAGCTGCCCCACCACCATCCCCACCAACCTTCTGCTCCAGCCAAACTGGA